>NIJG01000134.1:3350252-3393981 GCA_002201625.1 Euglossa dilemma | reverse complement strand
GCCCGCCGCTGATTCACCCGCAGAAAAATGAATCGGCCGAACTTTACGATCGGGCTTCCTTTATTTTCCATCGGCAGCGAATTTATTAATCGTCCCGGGCCCCGGAATATTATAGGTCAGTGTCGACGCCGCGATGGAATTTCGTACCGAGTGAATCCTTTTTAATTTCACGGATCGTGCAGGTATGTAAATTGTCGGCTTCTCGGCGTACCGTCTGGTCCAAAACTCTCGGTTACGAGTCACGGTGCTAATAGAGGAGTCGAAAATTATCGAAAATTGGAAAATTCGAGGAAGAAACGGATCTCGGATTTATCGGCGATGGAAACGGGATTGGTTTATTCTCGGTAGAAGCTACGCTCTTTATCTAAATTTCCAACATCTTCTCGAGATCGCGATCGTTGGTAACGGAATGTTCTTCTCCGTTCTCGCGCGATCGCGACAGGTAAGACGAGAAAGGAGAATGAAAAAGGGGAAGGAAGAAGAAAGCAGGAAATCTGGCGTGAAATTCGTGACACATGGGAACTTTCGCGATCCACTGTACAAGACGACCTCTACATGGTCGGCGGCCAGTGGAGACATAATTGCGGCTCGTCATCGTGTTGCAGGCCCTCGGGGTGCCTCTCATCCTCTCTCCCGCGGAATCTTCGTCAATGCTCACCGATCTCCTCTCTCTCCTCTTCTGTCCGCGTTCTGGACCGGCGAAAATATTCAATCACCGTTCCGGATGCCAGACGAATGATCCCGCGGCAGATCCCGGTAATAATTGAATCGTATCATCGCGACCGTGATCAATCTCTACCGGTAATTAGCTGCTCCCGACCGGGATTAAAACGTAAAACGATGGAAGAGTCCGCTTAGAGCCTCGTCCTCCTTCTCTCGCTTTTTTCTTCATCGATGTATCGATCCTGCCGCTGCACCCTGTAGAAACCGAGTATAGGAAAGAAGCTAGAAAGAAGAAGAACAAGAAGCAGCAGCAGCAGCAGCAGAAGAAGAAGAAGAAGAAGGAGAGGAAGAAGCAGGCAGGTAGAAAAGCAACAGGGAAAAAGAGAAACGGGTTACGAAGGAGAGCGGCGAGACTCGGGTGCGGAGAGAGAGAAGAAAGGAGAAAAAGAGTAAAAGGAAAGCAATAGGCGAAGAGGCGAGGCGAGGCGAGGCGAGAGGAAGGGGTAAAGAGAGGCGCAGAGCTACTCGGTGCGTATCATACGCGCCATTACTCCTAGAAGATACGGCTGGCCGCGCGTTTTACGAGCGAACGTTTATTCACCATTTCGAGCCTCTTAACGTTTGCCGCGGAATATCAGGCTTTAATACGTCCAGACGGCGAACCAGCGCCGAGCGCCGCGGCGTTCGACTATCGCCGCCACTCCGGTTTCCCTCTTCGTCTCTCCGCTCTCTCTTCCCTCTCCGATCTCCGTCCTTTCCAAACGATAGATCGCCGGCCGCGTCCTTGCCCGCCGAGAGCTTTTATTAAACCATCGATTAACTCGATACAGCTACCAACCTTTGCCACCACAACCCTCTCCTCCGCACGCCTACCTTCTCTTTCTTTCCTACCCTCTTCCTCGGCTTCCCAGCGTTTTGCGTCAACGGACTTTTTTTCAATTTCCCCTCTCGTCATCGGTCGATCAGCGGCTGTCATGGCCGCGATTTCCAGTCATTTTTATATTTTTATATTTTTAGATTTTTCCGTAGTCATTTTCGAGTTATCCTCGCGAGGAAGGTAGTTAGTTCGTAATCTCTTGGAGTTTGGATGTTTTACTCGATCCCGTTCGGGGATGATCGATCCTCACCCTCGGGTTTCCTCGATCGGTTCTGCTGCTCGAAGGCGGTCGTAAAAGTTTCGGCTCGACTGTCGGACCGAATTAGGAAAATTTCCATCTGCGGCGGAGGGTTGGTCTCCTGGAAAAGTACATAAAGAGGCTGCGCCGGTAACGACCGAGCGTAGACGATTAGGGGTAACCATTAAATATACGCCGTTGCAACAGGTACACGACCTGCACCGGCAACAGCAGGCCGATGTTATTGCTCTCTCGGGAAGTCGGTAGCTGGGGTAATTGATTATCTTGCGCCCTTTATATGTTACGAGCCTGGCTGCCCTACCCTCTTAAATCCATCCTCCGCGATCTAAGACGCGGCTCGTTGCGTTCTCTATACCCGCAAATTATACGGCGGAATCGGCCCTCTTTTTTCCCTTTTTCGCCGCGAACCAGCCTAACCGAGAGACAGACAGAGAGGCAGAGAGAGCCTCGGAAAAAATGGGACCGTACGCGTTGCACCATAGAGAAATTCTTCTACGGGATGAATTTCAACGGATCTTCCAGATCGGTCCGCGATGCGCCATCTGTTCCTATTCTGTCCGATAGTTTTCGCGGCAGGGAAGAAACATCGGCTATACGATCGTCCTACTTCGCGTGTTACTCGCTTTGTCATAAGAGACAAGTTACGCAAGCAGATAGACTCTCGCTGGACGTTGACTGGATTACTCGGGGAGTGGAAAAAAGGGGAAGAAAAGGTTGGTCGATCGGAATTAATTTCGCGAGGATGTTTCGAGTTCGAGAGGGGTAACGGAGAGGGATATACAGAGGGAGAGAGGGAGAGAGAAGGACGAAGGAAGGATGGATGGATGGAAGAGAGGAGACGCGAGCTTCCGAGCTCTCTACGACTTCTCCTCGGCCGGCTCGGTTTTATACGGTGTGTATCTGCCTTATGGGATACGGTGCCGGTATATTATGGTTAAGTTGTTGCCGGTCGAGGCTTCTATTGGAGCGCAGCTTCTGGTCTCGCGAGAGATTATAGAGATAATGGGGCCCGGATAGCAGCATTGCTCGGTCCTCGCTCCCAACAAATTGCGGGGTTCATTCATCCTCCGCGATAGAGAGAAAAACTAGCCACGCTACTCGCTGTACCGGCGCACAGGATACTCTCTGCTTCGGCTTCCTTGCTCTCCCTTCTCCTCCTGCTTTCTTTCCTCTTTCCCCTTTCGCCGCGAGCACCGACACCTTCTCTCGCGTGGCCGTCCTTACGCCAGCCTCCGAGCTCCGCTGAAATTACCATTTTGCCAGCAAGCCGCAGCCTTTCCGAGGCTCAAAAACTCACCAACTCGATCCGCGCCGATATAACGAGGATCATCCCCGATCGACCGGCTTTCCAACGGTTAACGAGGCTGAAATTTCCTCTCGCAGGCGTGGAAAATCCACGCTGCGATTTACCGTTTATCCCCGAATTTTCCAACCGTCCAACTGGAGAATCGGAAAATTCCTCTAATAGTAGTCCGGTTCGACCGTTCGAATTCTTATTTTTTCCAGCGCGACTGCCACCGTTTGTTTGTGTCGGTCTTGTCCTTCGGAACCGGAGTAGCGAGAAGCCTTTCCCAGACAATTCCATTCACAGGTGTCGCGCGTTCCAAGCCAGATACGTGTACGCGCGTTTCGTAGCACGGAGAGGAAACGAAGTTGGCGAGGGGGTCGAGCGAATCATTCGCGTTACCGAACAATTTCCTTATCACGCGCTGACTAATGCCCGATTTTTCTTTTCCTCGCGTGAACCAGTTTGCTCCCGAGGTTCGCTCCAGCAGGCTGCCGGATATTTCTGCGGAATTCGTTCGCCTTTTCTCGATAACGCTTCCCTCCGCTCGCTCGCTCCCAGTCGCTGCTGTAATTACGTATTAATTCTCAGCTGCTGCACGAACCGACTTCTTCCAGTTTTCCAACTTGCTTACCGTTTTCCATCGCTACCGTACAGATCGATCGTTGCTCCGATTAAATTTCAACGCGCTTATTAACGAAAAAAAGGCGTCGCGGACGTCGTCGCAGAATATCTCGGAGAGTATCTCGGGAAGAGAGAGAGAGAGAGGAGAGAGGGCTTTGAGTTTTCAAAGTTACTTATCGTTTTCTATCGCTACGGTACAGATCGATGGTTGCTCCGCTGAAATTCAACGTACCGATTAATGAAAAAAAGGCATCGCGGCGTCTTGGCAGAGTATCTCGGAGAGTATCTCGGAGAGAGAAAGAGAGAGAGGAGGGGGCACGGCTACTGGCCGCGAGTCCCGCACAGGCTGGCCCCCTCGACACAGAAAATTACACGCCGCGGATAATTTCGCCCGGCGAAGCAGATATATAGGGGTGATCAGGATAATTACTTTGTCGGTCTTTTTGCCGCGATTTTTCGTCGAACCTTATGGCGAGTCTGTTATTTTTTCCCGCGCGTCGCCAGGGACGTGCGTAGAGAATGTCCATGGTAATACCCATGGGAATATCCGCGGCAATGATTTTCGCATTTTCGTCCCGACACCTCTCGCGAGGCTTCTCTTCTCCCGAGTCTATCCTATCCTATTCTCTTCCTTCTTTTTCTCTCCTCTCCTCCCGGAGTCTCTCGGCGGAGAATCGAGCGCGTTCCGCTTTGCCCGATAGAAACGCGAGTAGCTCGATTTCACGCGATACGATCGTTCGACCGGGCGAGTGGAAAAAGTGGAGTAAATTGCGATTGCGCGTACCAAGGCCAGGATAATTGCTCTTACGCTTCTGTCCACCGGTTTATCTAGCTTTACGATCGATCCCGGTGAGAGATCCAGGGCAACTCCATCGTTCCGATCGATTTTCAATCGAGTTTCCATCGATTTTTTCTCTCCCCGCGTTTTTTTCTCCGCCGATCTCTATCACCGGGTCCACGAAAGTTTTCTCGTTGTTCGACGCTCTTCCTCGCTTTTCGCCGTTTCCTAAACGATAGGATCGAACGATAGGATCGAGTCGGCCGAGTCGAGTTTATCCCCAGCAGGTTCTGCTTTCCGTAAAAACCCGTAAAAATTGGTATGCGGTGCGTCGAGTTTTCGATATCTCGTAGGCATCGGTCGGCGCGTACATGGATCATGGACCGAGGAGGAAGAGGAATCGACGTAACCAGACTAGTCGGTGATGCGCTCGCGTCGATCCTTCTCTCGATAGCCAGCCGCTATTCGATTTGCATAAATTAATACGACTTATCGGCGAATGACTGCGTTTCGAGTCTGCTCCGAGATAGCAAGCCGGACCAGCTCTCGCTCTCCCCTCATTTTTCCCTGTACCACCGATTTTTAAATAACCCCCGAACACTACCCTGCCCCTTTCCCTCCTTCTTTTCCTTTTCCAACGACATATTCACCTTTGTTGATTCGTCGAATGAAAGAACGCACACGAGACTTTAACGCGATTGTCGTTTAGCCTCGCGCCGATTTTTAAGCGTATTTTCTTTTTCGAATTCGAATTACTCGAGTAATTCGCCAAATAAAGAAGGTAAACGAAGATTTTTAAATAATCCCGAATACTACCGTGCCCCTTTTCCTCGTTTTCTTTCTTCTCCAACGAGATATTCACCTTCGTTGATTCGTCGAATAAAGAAACGCACACGAGACTTTAACGCGATTACCTTTTAGCCTCGCGCCGATTTTTAAGCGTGTTTCTCTCTTTTCCGAATTCGAATTACCCGAGTAATTCGCCAAATAAAGAAAGCAAAGGAAGATTTTTAAATACTCCCTTCCGATCTTGCAGCGGATTATCCACGCCGAGTAATTTACCAAATAAAGAAGAAGAACGAGCGCTGCTGCTCGCTTCTTGCATCGTCTCTTTCCTCGAATCTATTTCCACGGTGCTCCTGCTGCTGCTGCGTCGTTTCGTTTCCTTTTTCTAAAATATCTACCGATCATCGGTATCGTGCCTCGATCCTTTCTCTTCGTTTTCGTTATTTACACCGTGTAATCATTCGCCGGAGAGATAAACGAGGCCGGCGAACCCCCGCTTTCTTCTAATCCGGCTGCTTTGGCCGGCGAATAAACACGTACGCGATAACCACGATAACCATAGGATGCCGATTTATGAACTGCGAAACAAGGCTTCCTCCGGTTCCGCTATCCGCGGCCGCGTTATCAACCGGGCACCGATGATAAGAACGACGCGTTGGATTGGCGGAAATCGCGGTGATTTCTGGATCTCGCTCGTAAAACCGCATCCGCCTGCCAATAGGACGGCTCTCTGCTGCCCGATGAGTCTCGCCTCGAACAGGATGATGAATTTGCTAGCTTGTTTCCGCTAGATTGCTACAAGACGTTCGCGTCTACGTGATTATGCGATTCATCTGCAGTTGCTACTAAAGCGGAGACCGCGTGCTTTTCCGAGAAAAGCTCGTTAAACTTCTCTCCTCGATCCGGCGTGTACTCGCGCGCGGTGTTCCGACCGTGAAACGCGTGTTCTCGGTATGTCGGATTTTTCGACGGATCCCCATAAATCGACGGGTTTTTGCGGTAATTCGAAGGCGGTCTGGTTCGGTCGCATCCCGCTCGATTCGCTGGTAATGCGCCTGCTCGCGTGTGTCAGCCTTCTCCCTCGATCCTTCCTGTGTTTATCGCCGAAAACCGACAAGGCCAATTCGTTTCCTCTCCGCGTGCCGGGCCAGAAAAACGCGCACAGGTCGTTCCACCGAACCAGTTATTTTCCCAGAAAATATAACATTCCTCCGGTAGCTCCGAGACGCCTCTCTTCTATCGCGAGATTTCTACCGCTTCGCGGCACCCTAGGGAGAGACGCTCGGCTCCAGCGAGTCTTCCCGATCGCGTTAATTTCCGATTCGAGAGTCGAGTCGAATCGGATGCTATCTGGCATCGAGTTTGCTCCGCTAATGGACGCTAATGTCGGGAGACGCGAAGATGATCGTGTACGGAGCGACGACAACGTAGAGCGACGAAAGGCGCGAAGGGAGATTAAGAGGAAAGCGGAAAGGAGAAGGTCGGAAGCGATCGGGTAGGCGATAATAAATTGGGTGTAGCTGGACGCTAGAAGGAAGCGGTCGGGAAGCGGTCGGGAAGCGCGGTAGCCGGGAATTTCAGGGGATCAGAGGGACGTTAGAGTTCTTATGTAAGAGAGGCCGTTTGGAGAGGAGATCGGCCGGACAGCTGATGCGTAGGAGTGGCCGAGTAAACCAGTTGACAGCGGCTGAAGTACCCATCCGTCCACTTCTCTCGGTTTCCCCTCTGCCACCAGGTTTTGCCGGGCTCGCCACACGACCGGCACGCACCAGTTAGCCTCAGGTCGTTCTTGTAGCCGCTCTGGACCAGTCCTTTCCTCCTCTTCTTTTTCTCCCCCCTCGACTCGTCCTTTTCTCCTTCCTTCTCCTTCCTTCTCTCTCCTTCTCCTTCCTTCTCCTCCCGCTTCATCCTCGGCCACCTCGCCTCCTCCTCGTCGCGCGCCAGCCTCCCTTTCTCTCCTCTCGATTCTTCAATGACCGTCCCGTCCTGTCGCCTCTTTAGGGTGATCTTAATCGATCTCCGGGTCGTTTCCACCCTCCTCCTTCCTAATCGCCACCCGCTCTCAGCCGCAATTTCGCGCCGACTCGAACGATATCCGTTCGCGTAGCAACGATTCCCGCGACCTTCCGGAAAGCGTAATCGCGGAGTGGCGTTGCAGAGGACGGGGAGTCGATCGGCTGGTAGGGACGCCGGTGTCACCGCGCCGGGCGCCGCGGTCTCGATTCCGCCGCGCGGCCGGCGTCGAACGCGCGCGTTGATTAGCCGAACGTTAAACAAATAAAACAACGAAATAAATAATTGATTCCGCCGGGAGGCGTCGCGGACGGCGCAAGGAGCACAGAGGAAGCCGAACAGGTTTTGCCCGAGAAGTATAAGGTCATGACGGTGGGAGCGAGAGCGAGCAGAGCAAGCGTGCGCTGCACTCGCCGCTCCGCGCCGCGCCGCGCCGCTTTATCCACCCGGGGCCCGCGTGTACGCGAAGCGAAACGGGTTTTCGCGGCGATTTGTTGCGATAACGGCGGGATGCAAATGATCGTGCTTAAGGTGTTGCAGGGAACACAGGCTTAAGGTTCGAGAGCATCGGCGATACGCGACCGTGCCCGCTTCATCCTCGCCCGCTTTACGATCCATTATCGGTACGGTGCATCTGACCACTTTCAATTTATTTAGGCGACCGCTTGTAACGCTTTGTCAGGTGTCCAGCCTGCTGGTCGCCGAATCTCCATCATGCTGCTCCTTCGACACGGGATTCGATCCCGAGGAAGCGGAAGAGCCGCTCGTACCTGGTCCCGGGTAATTGATAATTGGCGCGCCAGCTCTCCGCGGAGTATATCAAAAGCGTCTCTCCTCTCCTTTTCCTTTTTCTCTCCTCTCCTCTTCCTACCCTTCCACCGATTCGGACTCCGAGAGATGGGGAAGCAATTTGTTGCGCAAAGCCGATGTAACGGCGTGCTTGTTTCGCTATTAGAGCTTCTATTTAGATAGGGAAAGGATAGCCGGAGTTGGACGTGGAACATCGGCTAACACGATGCTATAATAGGCGCGTTATCCGCTATCGAATCTCGTTTTATCACCGGCCGATTATCTCAGGTGTTAAGTCTAAACAGTCCGTAGCCGCATCTACATCCGATCGAGCAAGATTACGCTTTCAGCGGCGCGGCCGGTAATAGCCGAGCACAAGCACCGTGTCGTGATTCGCCGAAACTTCTAATATCTCTTCGTCATCCCCGTTCTCCGACTTCTCCGACGTCGCCGAGGTTCAACGCTTCCCGGGACGCTGCGATCTCGATCCGCCTTCGCGCGCGAGAGCCTCGATCCTCGCGAAGGTGGTTCCTAGGCGGAAATATCCGCGACGCGTCGCGGCGATCCCCCTATTGCACGCGGAAACAACGCGGAAACACAGAGATACCTCGGCTAGGCGGTGTATACGCGTCGGACGCGTCCCGATGCCGATGTTGAGCAGCGGTCTCGGCATCCGGGCTTAAGGTAGGACAAGGACCGCGCCGGGAGGACGAGGAACGCGACGCCTGCCGGTCGCGTTGCATAAAATAGAAAGTAAGAGAGGGAGCAGCGGGTGCTGCTCGCGTGGCTGGAGCGAGGAGGACAGACCGGCGGAGGAAAAAGGGAGAGAAGAAGGTTGAAAAAAGGAGCAGGAAAAAGGGTGAAACGTCCGGGGGAGGGGGATGGAAATGGGCGAGAGGACGGAGAGAACTGGAGGAACGGAGAAGAGGAGAGGCGCAGCCTGGTGGGGAGAGCCACGCGATCGAGATTTATTTATAAGTCGACGAGCTTAGGCTCACTCCGGATCCTCTTCGCCTCCCTACCGGGCTACCTCTTCCTACCGGTTCCCTCTTTCTCCCTACCGATCCCGCCGAATTTCTTCCTAATCCAAGGGATCGAACTCGAGTTTCGCGGCGACGATCCTCCTCGTTACGAAATAAAAGCCCCGAGCTCTAGTCGTAAAATTAATCGGAGCATGCGTCTCCTCCCCGTTTACGTGCTTTATGACGAGCGTTACGCGCGCGGGCGCGCACCTGCGGCTCTTTCGTCCCTTTCTTTCTCCCTTTCTTCTTCCCTTTCTTCTTCCCTTTCTTCTTCCCTTTCTTCGTCCCTTTCTTCGTCCCTGCCTCGGCGGTCCCTTGGTCGAAGAAACTCGTTACCGGCGGACTCGCGCATTTTAATCCTCCCTGCCGGGCGCGCACGATCAATTAACAGCCAGGCAGAAGTGAAAGTGCCGTATTATCGTGCCGCGATAGCTGGTCATTTGTCTCCTTTCTTTTCTTCTTCTCTTCGATCTCGATCTCGATTTAACCCGAGGAAGAAACTCGGGAAAGAAGAAGCGGATGGTATGCGAGTGTAAATTTACCGGTAACGTACCACGGGGGGCGGTTGCGCAAATTTTCGTTGAAATTTCTAAAGTTCTGGCAAGCGAGGCCGGCCGGCCGGGCTCCGCTGCCAAATTGTCATCTGGCGTCGCGCGGACGAAATAATCGAGCCGAGAGAAGAAGAGGGTGGCGGCCGGTCGATCGACAGAAGAGCATCTATTACGGGTCTATTTATAATAGAGGTTCTCTACGAGGGAGAGCGTAGAAGAAGGACAAAGCGGAGGATCAACGCCGAGCCGCTTCTAGAACGCGCGGCATTCCTCCTCTCTCCGCTATTTTATCCGCTTAATAACCGCCGATTCACCGTCGCCGATTCAGCTCTCGTACAGTCGCGGGATAAATAAACCGAGTGAATCGATTAACGGGTTACGAGGAAACGCGCCGGGCTTCCGTTCGATCCGGCAGGAAACCAGAAGTATCGTGCATCGGCTCGATAGCTCTCCCTCTCTCTCCCTTCTTATCTCGCATTATGCCTCGGGATAATTAAACGCCGGGTTTATTTACATTTTCCTTTATTTTCTTTCTTTCCTTTATTTCTATCTCTCCCTCTCTCCTTGTTTATCCTCCCCTTCGCCAGCTGCTTTATCGCTCCTTCTTCGCGCCTGTCTTCCTCTTCTCGCTCGCGACCCTGTTTTTCCGCGATTTTTCCGCGATTTCATCGGAAACGGATGGCACGGACGACGCGCGTGGTCGAACGGTAGCGAATATCTGGTTGCTCGCCGGTTCTCGCATACCAGGAGAGATACCGGGATATCGAAAAGTCGCTGGTTGTGCGCGGAAAGAGAGCGGGAAAGAGAGACGGGATAAAGGCTGGAAGGGGGAGGTTGCTCGGACTCGTCAAGAATGTGGTCGATTTTTAGCACCTGACGCACCGAGAGCTCGTTTCCGATCGGCTTAGCGTGCGCACGCTCGCTCGCTCGCTCGCTCGCCTCGCGGATCCACGCGACCGTTTTACGCGTCGATCCCGGCGACGTCGTTCGAAACTGGACGCGCGTGTCAACGATGATGGATTCACCCCGCGTTTCAACGGCCCCCGAAATAGAAGCCCGATAAATATTTCGTTGCGATCCCGTCGTCCAGCTCGGGTTCGGCCGCTCTGTCGAAACGGTCCGCGGTAATAAATGCTCCGGTTCGGTCCATAGGTGTTCTAGATTCTTGGGATAGGACCGGCCACGCATCGGACCAGTCGTATTATTTCTGCTGGATCCGCCGAGAATAGCCGGCCAAAGCGGACGATTTGGCTTCCATCGGTGGCAGAGCGTTAACTTCTTTCCTCCCCGTTGCCGATTCTCCTAATTGCCGGCTCGTCGTCTCGCTGCTTCCTCCCCTCGGATCACCCGATCTCGGTTCACCGCTCTTTCCTTTTGCCCGACCATTCTTCGGTTATTGGACCCAGCGCCTATAGCCCGCCGGTGATAACACCCGGCATGCAACCTCTTCTACGAGGCTGCCTGCTTGTTACTCCTCGGTCCACCGCTGGCATTCCGAGCCACCGCGAATTTCTAGCCGAACCACGAGCTTTTACGCCAGTGCCTCGCGTCTTCCCGAGTCGTGCTTTCAGTTGCTTTTCGGTCACAAGTTTACTCCGGTCGGTCCTAGTCGGTCGGTACTCTTTCGAAGAATACCAATTTCGAAATTTTTGTCCACGAAGGTCGATTGATCTCTACGTATTCTCGGCGATAAAAAATTTGGGGAGTCTCGAATTTTCTTCGGTTACTCGCGGTCCAAATTCTCACGTTTCTATGTTTCTATTTTAGAATTCTTTGTTATAAAACACGCGTTATGGATACGACGGTTCTCTGGAGTTACGTTGGAGCAAATCAGAAAATGAAAGATCTCTGGATGCGCAAACTTTCGATAGCGATATGCAATTAGCATCTTGACGATTATTCAAAAATTCCTATTTCGCGAAACCGAACGAAACGAATCGATCCAGTTGGAAACCAATGGAACCCAGCTGGGCGTGGGAATATGTGCCAAAAACGAACACAGGGCGATTGTATTCTAGAGGAAGGCAGTCGCACGTGTAAGGTTGGAGAGACGCGCGAATGGCTTAATAGGAGGGCGATATTTCGGGGCTAAGCGAAGCGGAGAAGCACGCGTTGCAACCTGTTGCTCGATGTTCGCTCGCGGTCCCACGGAGCGTTGGTTTCCCGGTGGAAACCGGAAATCGGCACGGGTGGAAATTTATCGTAGGCGCAGCGGACCAGAGCACGTTCTAGGCCATTCACCAGTGTGCCCCGTGGGGCGTCCTGTGTGTCGGAGTTATTTCGTGCGCAGCACGTGGAACACGAAAAATCCACCGGGAGATATTGCACCGTGTGTACGCAGCCTTGCGACTCCGGTGCCCTAAGCGTGTTATACTTCGCCACCTGTGCTCCCGAGCCTGCCGTGGACGCTTATCCGCGAGCACCGAGCCTTCCAGGGGCCTTGAAATGGTCCGTTCGATCGCTCCGCGGTCCCCGTTTCCCCGCCAACCGAGCGCAATTAATCTTCAAGGTTTTCGACCATTCCGTCGCGTTATTACGCTTTGCCAAACACGGCCATAGACATCCTCTCTCCGCTCCTTGCGCTTTCTATCCGTTCACTTTCCAATTATCCCGCCGAAAAAAACTCGGCCACGATCGCGAAATCGTAAGCCCTCGCGCCGAGTATGATATATCTCGTCCAGTCGGTTCCAAGAGATTCCGAAATTTTACTGGAATTTTATCGAGCACGAGAGCGGTACGGGTAGTACAGAGCGGTTTTACTAAAATGAAATTACGGAAAATAAAAGACCGTTACTTTAAAATGCCCCGGACCACCTGTCTCGTATATCAACTTGAGGTAAAAAAAGAGAGAGACGAAGATTAAAGAAGGAGGATTAGCAAATTTCGTTATCCCCGAGAGATCTGATACGGTGATCGAATGGTTCCTCGTAAAAGGATCAACGGCGATCGTTGCGATATTTCGCCGCTTTCGTTAATTCCATCGCGATCCTCGCGATATACACCTCGGAATTCTGGAAAGTGGATTAAAAACGCGTACCCGAAGCCCGAGTGCCCCGCGTGTAGCGGTATTCGGGAACCGAGACTCGCGATGAAAAAAGCGTGGAAGAAGGAGAATTAGGAAAGCTGGAAGGGAAAAAATGGTGGAGGCGCGAGCGTGCGACGAAGCTGGGAAGCGGCGGCTCGAAAGCAGATGCGCCGGCTCGCGTGTCTGGGCTCCCTTAAGGACGACTCGATTTTGCGAAAAGCTAATTAAAAGTCGAGGATCGGCGCGCAGTTTCGGTGCTCATCAACAATTCGCTACCCCAATCGTTCTTGCTTGGCTGCCAGGTAATTACGGCCCTCGCCGAAAGGGTACTTCGAAGATGTCCGCGATTTCTTCTCGGAAATCTAGCCCGAAGCCTTACCGCTTCGTGGAACGGGTCCCGAATAAGCGGCGCGCGAGCGACCGAATCGCGGGACTTACCGTTCAATGAAATAACCACGAGTCGCGGCAACGTCCTCGACATTGTGCCTCGGTCCCCTTCGGTGCCCTTCGGTGGCCGGCGTCTCGCCGAGTTAAAGGGGGACGGTTCCTCGATCGCGCGAGCCTCTGGTCGATCGAAAAACTCGATTAACCGAGCCGACAATGCGAAGAGGTCTCGCGGCGGAGGAGAAAAAGGGAATCGGCCGATGAGTTATGCCGCAGCCCCGCAATTACGTTTTTCCGACGAATAACAGCAACCTTGATCTTGTTCTGGAGCTGCGCTCTCTGGGTAATCTAATATGGAGGATCTTAATGCGTATAATCTGGATGGCGTGCTCGATACAGTTACGCGCAATTTAGCGGTGCAATAATCCTGCTGGGTTACAACCTCGAGCAATGGTCAAGGGACATCCTCGAACCCGGCTCTTCCACGCTTCGACGCTTCGAAAATCTAGCAAGCTCGTTCTCTCCTAGAATAAAATTCTCGTCGATCGGTAGAAAAATTTTCGTATCGAAATCCAGCGATCGGGGGTTGAACCCGGTGGTTCTAAGGATCGGTAGGATTTTCCAGGGCGATATTAGGCGATTTTCTCGCGGAAAATCGAGGACTTCGATGCGGAAACGACAGTGGTTGAGCCGAGCGAGTTCTGGGATTTTCGCTGAAAATCCGCGGTGGAACGCGTGGTGAGCTAGGCGCGAGGCGGTGGTACGCGGGCAGAAGCACTCGTGGAACAGGTTCGAGGTTGCTGAGGAACTGGCCGAGCAACGAGCAGGAAAAACAAGAGGCACAATCGGATTGTAGCCGATTGCCCGGGGGCAGGTATAACGGTACCAGCGCGATGTTTGCCATCAACTGAACATCCAACTTTTCCATTCGTTCCCCGTCCACCCTAGAAAACTCGCGTTCAATGAGCCATAAATTGAGCCTTGATTTCTGGCACCCACTACCGCTTCTTCCGGTCTCTCTACGCCGTTCATCTGCATTCAATGGCGCCGCCATCCGCGGACACCCTCGGCCTTCGCTTCCGGAATTTTTCTGTCTTTTCTTTTTCCCAACGCACCGACCGCTCCTCCACCGAACCATTCTCCTTCGGGATCTTTAATTTTCCCTCCCTCGATTCTTCTTTTTTCAAGTTCCCTGTGTCGTTGCAAACTCGAGTGTCGGTCGAACGTTTCGACCGACTCGCGTTGAAAATTCTCTCCGAAACGAAACGTGAACTCGCGTAAAGGTCTAGCGTCCTCGAAGAGCTAAAATTACAAAATCGATAGCTGTTTGTCAAACGCCGAAGGTTCCGCCACGATCTCGTTAATCGACCCAAAGTGAATTTCTGGCTAATCCGGTTAGTTTCATCTCGGGGAGGAGCGAAATTCGATTTGTCTGGATAGCAACACGCGCCGTTGAGGTTTGTATCTCGAGACAGAGTCAATTTCACTGGAGCGAGGAACAACAGAAGCAAGGGCTTAGCTTTGGCGAAAGAGTCGCGGCGCGATCGGCGTTTCCGGGGAAAATTGATTCTCGAAGGGGTCGAAGAAATCGCGTTATGCCACCGGCTCGGAGAAGAGAGGCGGGTAAAAAATGGAATTCACGTGGAAGGTTCGTCAATTTCGCGGGGAGAGGAGGGAGAGTCCGAGAGCGAGTGGGCTCTCCGGTAGGATTTATTGAATTTACGGAAGCTGGCCGACCGGCTACATCTCGGGCCGCTGCTCTCTATCCGGCCTGCACATAAATTCAATCAATTAGCCGGCTTTTAACGTGGGCAACCTCGAATCATCCTTGTTAGCTCTCGCAGCCAGGCCTCCTGGATCTTATTCCGACGAGATTTGTGTCCCCGATGCGACGCCATCTCTCTCGACCTCTTTTCTCCATTTGTACCGGCGCTGCGAATTCGTTCCGCGGCGCGGCCAAACCGACCTCGACAGATTTATGAAATTATTCCGTTTCTTCCTCGTTATCCCGCGTCTCTCCTCTCTTTCGCCGTCGATTCCCGGCCTCGCGTATGATTTCCATCGCGGTCGATCGAGCATCGAAGGAATCGAACCGAGTGTTCGCTTCGACGGAATCGCGAAAATCGAAAAGGTATCGTGTTTTCGAATTACCGAGAATCGTGTTCTAGTCCAGGTCTCTCCGATCTTATAGCTTCTCAGGACGCGAGGAACGACGCGTCATCCGAAGCTAACGACAGCTGACGAGCGAAGGGCAAAAGGAAGAAAATGCGTAATTAACGATAATTATAAAGACAGCAACGCGGAACCAGTTTGAGGTGGTTTTTTTAGGAAATTGGGCCGCGCGTGGAGACGGTCGCTTCGGGCCCCGGGTTGGAGAGCCGTGTTCTAGACCAGAGCCGCAGATGGCAGCGGATTAATCGCCGGGAGATGGAAAGAACGCCATTTTTGCCTGGCTGCGCAACGAATTTGCACGACGCACACTGTCAGCCGCGATCGTACGAGGTCATGGCTGCCGGTCGACATCGGTGCTAGCGTTACAAAGATGCGAGCCATGGTGGAGGATCGGCTTTTCCCTCTCTGGCGCGAGTCCCTCTCCTTCTCTCTCTCTCGCGGCCCTGCTCTCCCCCCGGGCTCTCCTCTCGCTGCCTCTCGCGGCGGTGAATTGATGCGTGGGTGCAGGTTGGACGCAGATAACGCGGGAGGAGTTTCGTTTGTCCAATCCTCGATGATCCTGTGTTCCTCTCTCCTCTCCTCCGCTCTCTTCTCTTCTCTTCGCTTCTCTTCTTCTCTTCGCTCTTTTCCCTTCTCCGCGCTTATCTTCCGCCGTGCTCCCTCCTCTGCCCGCGTGTCCGTGCCTCTCCTTCCTCTTCTTCCTCTGCTTCGCGTTTTTCGCTTCCACGCTCTTCCACGCTCTTCCACGCATCTCTCGCCACTTCGCTTCGATTTCTCGCCAACCGACGCCACTTCCAGGACCTTGGACTCCTTTCCTCGTCCTCTGCGTGCCCCCTTGCTTCTAGACGCCAGCGTCTCCAGCGCTTTTCTTCCAGTTTTCACTCGTTTTCGCGGCGTCTCTCGCGACAGCGTCGGGTTGGCTCCGAGACGCGTTTCGGCGAACGCGGCGCCGGAACGATTAGCATCCGAGGCATGCAGGTATTTTTACGATCGACTCGGCCCGATATCCAGGATACCAGGCGTCGATCGGCGTCTCCGCGTTCGCTCGGGACGTCCGCGCCCCTATCTCCGGCGATCTCGCCGACCACTGGGATATATAACGAGCCACGTTGTCACTTATAAAGACTTCGTTGTACAATCAGCAGGTTGCATGGGGCCCCTCTTCGAGATTACGAGCCACGGCTCTCCACGAAAAATTGCACCTGTCGCAGATGTAAACAGCTCGCGCGATTCGGCGACCGGCCGCCAAGCGCGTTTCCTTCTCTTCCACGGATTAACAACACCGTTTCCACCCGATTACTCTACGATTACCTGCTTATTTTCCGCACGAATTTACGGCAAAATTTCGAGTCCAGTGTCCTCGAGATTACGCCGAGATTTATAGATCCTTCCGACGAGAAATTTTCCTTCGGCGTTGCAATCGCGAGGACGCAAAGATATTTCTTAAATTTCGCGAATAAATATTTATGCAAAAATCAAAAAAATCGCGGATAATCGCGAATAAGAGTTAACCCTCTGGATTCGAGATCGTTTTGCAACTTTGTAAAGTAAAATTCTATCTTTTAGATATCGAAATTTTCATTTGTTATTCTCGAGAGTAACGTCGACTTTATAAAAATCTCGCTGCGTTTATCGCAACTGTTTTTCTTACCTCGTGGACGATTTAATTTCGATATATTCTACGAGCGAAGTTTATTACCTGGCGTGTGCTGAAGACACGGAGCGTTGGAGCGTCGAGCGAAAAGTTTTCGCGGCGACATTCGCGGCGCGCAGCGAGCGTTTCGGTCACGCACCTATGAGCACCCATAGCTCACGGGCGAAGGGGGTTAACGATGGTGTATGAAAATTTCTGGAGATGTCGTCGGACGAACGGCGGACGAGTAATGTAAGCGGGTTAAGAAGGCTGAACGCGCGGCTCGTTGCGTCCAACGGAGCGTGTAAGAGGAAAATTTATGAAAAACAATTAGCACGAGATAGCCTCGATCGTGTTCATCGGGCCGACTCGGAACCGGGGAGTCGTATCGCACTTGGTGGCTCGTTGTCGCTTTCCAACGCGAAACATCGTGTACAGGAAGTCGGCTTAAGAAACCACGCGATAGCACCGCGATGGAACCCGTTTCTCGGATTATCGGCAACATTTACGAATCGCCTCCGCGAATTTTTCGGACTTGCAACCTCTAAAACACGGACGCCACGGAATACGATTAGATCCACCGATCTTCGCCTTTATTTCATCACACCTTGAGTCTCTGCGTGCCCTTTGAACTCGAGAGGTATTCAATGAAATTTCACAGTCCTCGAAATTAACGGCGTTTGATTTTGGTTGCAAATTTTTCAACGGAACTGTGTATTTTTTTTTCTTTTATTAAATTTCATCCCATCACGTGTATCTTTTTTTCTTTTATTAAATTTCATCCCACCACGTGTATCTTTCTGCTTGCCCTTTGAACTCGAGAGAAATTCGATGGAATTTCAAAGGTCGAAGTTAACGTCGAACCTGCTAATCGACCAGCGGATGAAAAGTTTTATTTTATTTTTTTTTTTTTTACTGAATATCTATACCTGTTACCGACTCGTTGACTGCCACGTTGGTCACCTGTAACGGGAATTCGTTCTCTCGGTGGAGTCACAGTGACTGTCGGTGTTTAAGTAATAAAATAAAACGAATACACCGTGGAGAAAAAAAATTTTAATTCGCTAGACCAGATCTTGCTGTTTAATTCTGAAAAATGATACACGTACGGGAAACGTAGTTAATTACAGTTAACCATTATACGTCTATTTCATTCGCGATAAAATTCCGAAAAAGTGTTACATTTTCTTCGAATTTCGTGCACGTGGGAAGGATTCGTTTAGTTCCTCGATTGAACCAATTTCTCAGAGACAAAAAGCGCTAGGCGAAACACGGTAAAATACTGCTATAATATAGACCGAAGAGGTACGGAGACGTTGGGTGATCCGGTACTAAAGGCGAAAGAATTTTTGCGCTAATAAGCAGGATTGCGCTGTATCGGGAATTTTTTTAACAACGAGGGTACCTCGCCCATTACCTTAGATCTCGTACCCGGTGAGTAAAAACTGGCGCGATATTAACTGCGAATTACGGAACACCTAAACGTTCCTTAATTAGCCGGCTAGCAACGAAGAGGATCGACTGGTAATTACCCATCGTCTTGCCATTATCGTGTCTTCTCGGTTGCAAATAACACGCGTTACCGAGGAGAGAGAGCCCGGTCGTGCCCGTGTGTATAACCGTCTGTACTAAAATTGCGCACGGTTAATCCCGGTCGTATTCGGAACAAAGCGACGTTGGCGGTGCAACGAAGCGCGACCCGGGGAGGGTCGGGGCCAGGGCGAGCGTCTGCCGAAATGTGCCGTTCGAATGGCGGCCATGATGTTAATGTGCGGCAAGAAGACAATTGCGTTCCCGTGTTCGCTGGAAAGTGCGTTCTTTTCTCCCCCGTGTGGACGAGTCCCGCGGTGGATTCCTTCGTTGTTCCTGCCAGATAACAGTGCCAGGCTAATGTTAATGGCGGAACAGGTGGCCGCCGAGGCGTGACACGCTGACGTCACTGGTCCCCTCGTGCCACCGACTCTGCGTCGCCGATACGAAACACTTGGCCCATAACGTCCGCTCCTCCTCGCCTTCTTTTCCATATTTTTTTCCCGCAGCCAGACCAGCCGAGTTATTTCTCTTTGTCCTCGTGCCTCGTCTCTCCCTACGCGAGTCCACTCTTTGCACCGTTTACACGCGGAGCAGAGGCGTTTTCGCGGTGGATAACCGCGTCGATTATGGGTTAATCGAACGGGTAGGACAGGATCTAGCGCGATTGCAGAGGTAGACGGGAAATTTCTCTGGTAGGTAGGTTAGGAAACCGCCGGGGAAAGAGGAGGAGAGGAACGCACGGGAACTCGGAGGAATTTAATTTAGCCGCGACCGTTGGCAGAGTCGACACCCTTTTGCCAGTCTTTTGCCACGGGTGGGTTATTAAACAGTCGGGCTATGTGGGAAATTGGAAACGCTAGGGTTGGCTGGCCGGTACGGGCCAGCGTTACAGGTGTTCGACAGACGCACGTGAGAATGTGTCACAGGTGCGCTGCCCTTACGCTCGCCTGGCTAGCTCCCTTTATTATTCTTTCGTATCGTAAATGGTCGTTATCTTACCGGGGAGGGTGGTCGAGAGACTGGAGGGTTTGCCGTGCCGGCTTGGCCGCGCAATTAAACCGAAGAATTTTTCGCTCGAGTCTGGAGAAATCCAGGATATCGGTGGAACGACGAAGAAGGGACGAGGAGGATGGAGTTTTCGCCGGCCTTCGCCGTTTGGAGGTCATCCACGTCCTCTCGATCGAAGAGGAGAACGCTACCGGCTATAAAATGGTCCACGGCGTCTCGACACGCAAGCCATTAATTAATCCATTAGGCGAAGTTCAGTCGGCCAGCCTTCTCCTGTTTCGCGTGTAAACTCCTCCCTCTCCTTCTCTCGGCCGGATTTTTTCGCGGCCGAAAGCCAGACACGAGAGAGAGATAATTAATCCCTGCGAAATAAGAAACGAATATTGCGTTGCGAATTCCGTTTTATTGTCGGTACACTCTACCCCGCCGGTATTCTTTATTTTCGCCAGCGGCCGCCACGAACTCGCTCGCATCGACTCGCACCGGCTACCGTGCACGCGCTCCTCGCGGCTTCCCTCGCCGGTTCCTCTTTTATATTTTTAACCCCGCCGACGTTTATGCCTCGAGTAAACGCCCAACCACCCGACCCCCTCAACCCTTTCTGCCTCGTTTCCACGCGCGAACAACCGACTCTCCTCGATATTCCGCGGAAACCGAGGAAATCCTCGCGACACCGCGCTCCATCGCGGAGAGATTCCCGCGATCCGCGGCTGTAACGCCCTCTGGCTGCGACGTAACGCCGAGATTTTCAGACTCGGCTACTCTGATTACCCTGATTTGCCTACAATAGGAACGTTCGTGGAACGCGTTCACGGTTCCGAGTGGATACCAGTGGTCGGAGCTACCGACAGACGCATGATATAATAGCTGTTACACGCGTGTTCGTTCGCGCGGACGGTTCGTTCTCTCGGGATAATTTCGAGGCTATTTTTCGTCGCGGGGCGAGAGCCGCGGAGAGAGCCGATAGGTGGCGAGCGCGGGAAACTGGATTGGCGAAACGGGCCTCGCAGGTGAGCGATGAGAACCCTTTTGTAGCAGTTTGAGCAGCGACAGAGGGCTGGTCTCTGTCGGCCGCGCAGACAAAACCGGCGTGGGAGCGAATGCACGCAGGCTCCCACGGGCGTGCATTGTGCGTGATACGCATCTATACGTCATTTACCTACCTACCTACTACCTCTGCCTATGCCACTTCGCCGACGCTCGCCCGTTCCACCTTCCATCCTCTCGTCGATCCAAGCTTTTCTCCGCTTTCCAGCAACCCCTTTCTCCCCGTTTCTCCTTTATCGATCAACCTGCTTTCCGTTTTTTCCTCCGTTTTTTCTCCTCTCGCTCCCGGGGTTCGTCTGGATCGCTCCGATATCGGATCCTCGGCAGATGTGCCGCGGCATATGGCGAGATTTCGGCAACCGAACGCTCCCGATTTTCCGCCTTTTCTCTCCTAGTTCTTTCGTAAGAACCGCGGTAATTTCGTCGCGAACGGAACGAGAAGAGAGAGAGAGAGAGAGAAGAGGAAAGGGGCTGATTAAAGCGGAGCTGGCCGCGGTTTTTCGCAATTAAGTCGGACGGACGTGTAATGGAAGTTGGAAGATCGACTGGATCAGTTTCTAATTTCCTTGGTGCGTGACAAAGGAGAGTATCTGGCTAATAATCTCGGCGATTTTCGGTACGTCCTGTGGCCTGTGCAGCGAGGCAGCAGCCCGCAGAAAGGATAGGCCGAGGGGCAATTAATTAAATCGAGGCAAATAAGCCTTTAGAAGGTTGATCGCCGTGAGGCATCGAAGACAGTCGGTCCTGGGATCGGCGGAGGCGCTAATCGCCGCCCGAGGCTATCATTAGTCGCTGCTTTCACCCTACTCGTGTTCGCCGCTCGTTTATTGGCGTTATTCGCATGCGGGAGACACTCTTCTCTGGCTTCTTCGCATGCCTCCCGTCGAATGCCGATCGTACCTACGCGTCTGCACCTTCGCCGCGCCATTTCCATCTCTTCCGAGCACTTCGCCTCTTCGAATACATACCCTTTCCGCGTCATTCACCCTTTGCTCCGTTACTTTCCCGAAAAACACGAACCTGTCGCGATTATCATCGCTTTACGATCCTCGTCGACGGAGCCAAGCGCTCCGAAACCCCGAACCTCCGCGGTCTTAATTGCGAAATCCGCTCGAATCTCGTTACGTTACACGGTTAAAAGTTCCTTTAGCCGTAATTAATTAGGCTCGCAAAAGGCGTGGAACGAGAAGGAACAAAACGCGGCTTCCCGTGGAGATACGAGAGACAATCTCTGTTACGTTCGCTTATGGTCCCAGCAAACGCGAGCTCTACCGATCTTCGCCACGGCGCGCCATTGTTCTTACCTCGCGGACTCTTGCTCGTTATGCGTTTCTAATAGCGAAAACGTCGTTGCGATCTCGGTGGACGAATCCGAGTGGAATGTTTATCCTGGACTCGGATCCTCGTCCGAATAGATAAACGGCAGGCGGTGGAAGCGAGCTCGAACGTCAATGAAAGCTAAGGTCGATCCTTTCATATTCACGCTCCATTAATGATCTCGTTGCTGGTTGCTCGATCGTGACACGGTTTCGCGTATGAATCGCTGCTGGATTTTTCGTGCGTCACCGCGTACTATCTCACGCTTTCCACCTCCTGCCAGCGGCGTTTTTCCGCCGCGGAGAAAGGACACGGAGCGTGTTGTGGCCGGCGGTCGCCGGGGATTAGCCGCGTTAATCGAGCCTTCGTTAGCCGTATTTTTCACCTATCTGAATCCTAATCTAAGAATTCCGGTTTTTACGCGCTGGAATCGCCGGCGTGTTGCGCAAACGCGTGATTTCATTGAGCGAACGGCTGGCCCGTTTCCCTTTTCACGCCGGCGATCCAATTCACCGTGCAAGCGCGAACTCTATTAGCTTTTTAATTCGCGGCGCACGCTTGTTTCCGCCGGCGTGCGTGGAAAAAACAGGCCAGCCGTGTGCAGACCATTCAGACCGCCGCGGCTTCGTTGAGAAAATAAGAGAGGAGGCGAGAGGAGGAAGAGAGGAGAGGAGGCCGGTGTTGAGTCGCGAGACGCTGAATGATCGATGGCGCCGGAAGTTGCCCGCTCGATCGCCGTGCAAGCGATTAAGGCCGATTTTCCTGTCGGTTGCCGTTCTTTCCTCTAACGAGTCGTTGGAAAATTCACCGTCTTCCTTTTCCAATACCATCCGATCCTTGGCAAGCGTTCGAACGCGTTAATCTCGAGTTTCTCGACTCGTCGTGTCGCGAGTGCGCAATCCGATCACACTCGTCACGATTATGGCTTCGCTTCCCTTCCGCGCGAATAAATTATCGAAACGTCTAAAGGTGACGACGATCACAGCGACGATGAAAAACATGATGATCCATTACGATTTTTCACTCTCATCCGAGGTTCAGGAGTCGACGTAAACAGGATCATTCGGTGCAATGGCGAATCGACACACGCGCGTCATTGGAGCGTGTACGCGCGTATTTACATTCCGAGTGAACAACCACGACAGAGAACAAATTGATTCGTAACTTTTCCCCTTGATTACGGAGCGCGGATTTTTATTACCAAGTATTAATTTATTTTCTCGCTTTTATCCTTCGTACATCTCCCGAGTATCGACACACTTGTAAATCCGATTTAACTCGTTCGCCTACGACATCGCGGAGATTCGTGGCAAGGAAATCGGACGGAAACGTAAACATCTCGGACGAGAGGCGCGGTCGGCGGATAGGACCGAACGAAAACAACGCGGAACAGGCTGGTACAGGCTCGCGGTTAATTTTCGACGACCTTTTCCTGTCTCAGTCTCGTGTTATTCTTCGACGCGTCCGGACGTAATGGCTCGACGTGTGACCAACATAGCAGTTAATTATGGCAAGCGNAGAGGCGCGGTCGGCGGATAGGACCGAACGAAAACAACGCGGAACAGGCTGGTACAGGCTCGCGGTTAATTTTCGACGACCTTTTCCTGTCTCAGTTTCGTGTTATTCTTCGACGCGTCCGGACGTAATGGCTCGACGCGGGACAGAGTCGCCATCGGAGTTTCTAATCGCAAGGCAAGTGGTCAAACGAAATTTACCGTCTACGATACAAATTGAAAAGAAAAAAATGAAATAAAATTCCAATTACTATATAGTTTACAAGCATTACATTACATTGGTTGGTCGCGAGCAACGAACAGTCGCTCGTTACGATACAGGGAAAACTCGTAATTAGGGAATAGGTATAGAGACCAAGTACATAATCTTACATAGAAAGCGTCACGGTGTCCTTTCTATTGAAAATATAATTTATAATTTAATAAGGATACTCGATCGTCTCTCAATATCTCAACTCCGTCTCGACGCTTTCGTTTCATCGGTTTCTCGATATTTTCCCAATTTTCTACGTTCGAGACGCGAGAAATCCTCGCAACTGCATTCGCAATTGCACCGTCTTGGAGTCTTATTGCCGTTTGAACCAGCCGAAAGGAAGACGAAGACCAGCGCGAGATCAAAGCGCGAAGAGGAACGCGCATGCAAACAAGGCGCGATCGAGCGTCGAACTGGATTGTTAATTAAGCCTTGCCAGGAGGAGTCTGTTCCTCTGTCTCTGTCGGGCCGAGCGAAATATGGCGTGGCCTCCGGTGGAAAGGGAGGAAGACAATGCCGGATCACGGCGCGTACACGTGGTGCACGCGTTTCGGCGTGTTACGGAGCCATCGTTGGCCGAGGTTGCGCAGGAACGCGCAACCACGACCTCTTTTACCTCTGCTGTTGTTCCCTGCCCGTTGCGAGTTCACGCATCGCCGGCCACCGGCGATTTTTCACCAACTCCGACCGCGAGCCGAGATAAAAAAGCCCGTTTACCTCGAGCATGCGAATTCGCTGGTCTCTCCTCGCTCGTTCCCCGATAATTCGCCAAGGGATGCGACGCGCGTCGCCATTTTCACCGGCCACTCGCCGTTTCTCGCAAATTTTCACCGTGGTCCGGGATAAAACGGCTCATTTACCGATTCTCTGCGGTTTCCTCCTCTGCTGCCGCGGATTTTTCCCAAATTTCGCGGTTTGTTCTTCGAGAATTCGCGAAACGAGGAACAGGGAGGCATTTGTTTTAAAATGCAATGAGCACCATAAGTTTAATCTATCGGCGAGCAATTTTCACCGTGATCCGGGACAAAAGGGCCCATTCGCCAATTCTCTGCGGTTTCCTCCTCGGTTACTTTTGATTTTTCCCAAATTTCGACAAATTTCGCGGTTCGTTCTTGGAGAATTGGCGAGACGGGGAACGCAGGCGGGTGTTTTAAAATGCAACAGGCACCGTAGGTGTAATCGTATCTATCGGCGAGCGGGGTATTTTGGGTGGGATCGTGCGATCCTCGGGCGGGCAACGTTGATCGTTCCACGGATAACCATTCTTCCTCTATGAGAATCGTCCGAGAGCGATACAAGCGGATCTTTTGTTGCGGCCATATCGCGCTCATTGTACGGATGGGTTTCGGAAAGGCCGGGTATGTGGTTCATTCGTGTAATCGCGAACGGCCACGTTTCCGCACAGCCGTGGAATTTTCTTCTCTTCCACTTTCGCCAGCCGGCAATAGCGGAAAGATCGTCGGTAGACTCGCAAATTTCGCGAGTGTTTGCGTTTGGCAGAGGAACTGTTCTCGTTCGTTTTCGAATTTCCCGCGCGGCGGATAATGAGAATGGGCGATGGAATGGGCGTTGCGGCGAATCGCGTGTCCCGGCGTAAAATTCCGCGACAAAGTTGGCTTGCGATCGACTGGTTCGATAGGTCGATCCCCGGACTCGTGGAGCACGGAGAGTCTCTGCTCGGCTCGGCTCGGCTCGGCCGGGAGCACCGAAGCGTACTTCCACCTCTGGCTGCCTGCTGCCCTCTTCGCGCAGGTCGTCGCTGACCTCTGTGCCTCGAAAACGATCCAGCGTCGTTCCACTTGCTCGCGATACGCCGACGTAACCCGAGGACCACGATGACGAAACGCGCCCGCGCCCGCTTCTCTCGCATCGCCGAAATTAGACTCTCTGCCCGCGCCCGGCCCCCCTTTTTCTTTGAACTTCTCCAGGAAAGTCGTAGGAACGCTGGTAGAAAACTGGCTGGAAGTGGAGCAAAGACCTTTCTCTGTCACCGGGCTCTCCCTCTCGCCTTTTCGTTTCATTTCCTTTCATTTCCTTTCCTTTCTTTTCCTTTCGTTTCGTTTCGTTTCGTTTCCAAACCGTGTGGGAGCTTTCGCGAGAAATCCTCCTCTTCGCGTTGCGTATACGAATATTTTATTCTTTGTTTTCCAGGAAATTTTAATCCTTGAATTTTTAACTCGGTTTTTTTCCCCTTTCTGTTTCAGGTAAGTCGGTGTTTGACGATTCGCGGCTTGACAGAGATTCTTCGTTACGCCAGCACAGGTCCGGAGGAACGGGATCGCTGGGTAGAATCGTGATTTTTTATTCGACCAAGAGACAGAGAGGTTTATAAACACGAGAGCACAATGGTACCGCGAGGCTCTGGCTACGTACGAGGTTTGGTTGGGTACGTTTGAGGTGTGCTCATGTAGATAAGCTCCGATAATGACCGGACGTGTGCTCACCCAGCCAGAACTCTGCGAACTCCCTCCGTGCCTCCTCCTCCTCCTCCTCCACCTCCTTGCTCCACCTTGTTGCCTTCTCTGTGACCACGTTTCTTCCTCTTCGTCTTCTCCGTCTTCTTCGCCTTCTTGCACGTCGGCCGACGTCTTTCTCCCGAGGTCCTTCGGTAGGCTCACGCGGACACGAGGGGACACACGTGTCAGCTTCGTGCACGCCACCTCGCGAGTGCCCGCACCCGTCCACACACGCGTCTCTCTGCCTGCTGTTCCACGGAAATAGACCGAAATGCCCGCTCGACCGACTTCCACGCCGACTTCCACGCCGACTTCCACGCCGACTTCTTCTCCGTCCACTCCGACCACCATTTTCGAGCTTTTGCGCGAAACTCCGCGAGGTTCGGATCGAGAGCCGCGGTTCTCCGGGCTTTCTTCCTCGTCTCGTCCCGTTTCGTCTCGTTATCGATCCCGGTTTCGGTTTAACGATCGCCGCGGGAGTGCGTAAACGCTTCTCCGAAACGGGACGAGAGACAATAAACGCACTGGAGATTAGAAAGTACCCGTTTACTCCGGGGCAACGTTATTACGCCGCGTGTGCAACGGTATCGGCCGCGCGCGGTGTATAACGCGGTAAATCTTATCGCGAAACCCGCCCGGAAGCTCAATTTCTGGGTTTCCTTGGTTAAGAATTCGCTTAGGCCGAGTTAATGGTCATTTCATTTCTATTCATGAGCAAAACGTTGCGCTAGAAACCGAGCTGGTTCCCGAGCTGCCTGTACGCCGTCCATGAATGGGACCAGAAGGTAGACGAGCATCGACCAGCTATCTCCTCCGGTACCATTTCGTTCCATCTTTCACGCCACTCTTCGTATACTTAAAATCCATAGAGCGATCCAATAGCAGCGTACTTCCTTTCCCAAAACTTGGTAATTTACTCTTAAAATTATTCCGCCTTCCTCTTTTCTTCCTCGAGGATTCCAAATTCGTCCGAAGCTCAGTGTCAAACTTATAAAACGATTCGAAAGACAATAGAGATGGATTAGACTTCTCAGCTATGTCGCGTCGCGAATTTTAATTTCGTGTAATTTAGGGTCAGGTGGAACATGATCGTACTCTTAAAATTATTCCCTAAAATTACTTCTCTTCTACCCGTTTTATTCTAAATTCCTCTAAAGCCTATCTAAATGCGTATCGATTCGAAAGCGGTATCCGAAGCTTCGAAATTTGAAGGAAAACACCTTCGGTGAGGAAAAACTTTGTCTCGCACTCCTCAAGGAGCCGACAGAGAATCGGGGGTCTCGTTGGCAGAGCGGGAGAAGCAGAGGAGGGCCAGAGGCTTAATTCGGAGGATCGTGGATCGACACGAAGCGATCTATCGAGTAGTCGGAGCTAGCGAGTACGCCATTGAATAATTCTTCCGGCGTGGCGGTACGCCTGGGCTGTACGCGGGCCGGAAACGATCTGTTACCGCGCGACACGAAAGGCACGCTCTCCTGCTCAGGTGTGAGATCGTAATGTCGAGCTCGGTGGATCGCGAAAACCAGCTTCCATTCCGCGGTTTCGTCCCTCCGCCTTCTCCGCGACCCGCTCATCGATTAATGGCGCCCGTTTCGCGCCATTTCTTCCTTTATCTACCCATTTCTCCGGCATACGGGAGAATATTCGCGGGTATGTAATCAGTTGTAATATGTCGAATAGAGGAAAGCGTAACAGTATAGTTACGGTACATATGGGTGAAAATTTAAAAACTCGCGTCGTTCTTAAAAATTCGCAGCGCTCGGAGTTAAATCGAAGACAGCAAAGATTTGGGGGAAACAGCGGAGAGCCGAACCTTTACGTTAACTCTCGATAGCCCGAGACTTGGATTTCTGTGATTTTATCTCGGGTTATTGATCCACGTGTACTCGTTACGCCGTAAATACACGCACACTGGCATTAAAATCGGAACGCTTTAATTACAGACTCCCTTAAAATATGCGCAGCGTTCGAACACCTTCGCGAGTCGGTGTATTCCTCTCCTTCTATTTGAAACCGTGGCAACTAGTACTATCACCTTTCTCTCCAAAAGATTTAAAGAGTATTATTTTCGAAAAACGCAACGAATCCGAGGTAAGCCTTGGATCGGACGATTGCAACGCGAGGTAGAAGGAAAAATGGAAAGCGAAAAGCGAGGATTGTGAATTTTAGTGGGTTTTTCCCCGGCGGGTGGAGAGAGAGAAAGAGAGAGAGAGAGTCGGCGCATAATGGGGAAGAGGAAAATATGAGAAACACGTAGAAGCGATAGCGCCGGAAACGGGCAGTTGTCTAACAATAATGTACTGGAGTACGAAGCGAGTTAGTGAATGAACGGGACGGAGCGGCGAGGCGAGGCACGATCGCCTATCGTCTACACGGCCGGCACGCTGCATACGAATGCTTCCTTCTCGCTAACTGTGCCTCCTCTTCTCGGAACATCATTTCGGGACGGAGAACACCTCCGCGGGAATTAATTCTGCCGAGCTGGCGCCGTCTCGTGTCCCCTTTCCTCCTCTTCCCTCCTCTTCCCTCCGCTATCTCCCTCCTCCTCGCTCCCGACAATTACCACCCGCTCCTCTCTCTCTCTCTCTCTCTCTCTTTCCAACTCTCTCCGCGTCGATCCTCCGTTCGCGGAAAATTGTAAATAAACACCGAGTCCCGTTGCATTGGTTCGAATTTGGCGGGAATTAATGGAGCGTACTGGAATATCGGAGGAAAAGCTGGAGTAAAGGAGCGAGCTGTCGCCGCCTGTGGCGCAGGCCAGACCCCAGAGGTCCGTCCTGTGTTCCAAGACCGATAGCAAACAATCTAAAGTTAGAAGTGTATGTTCGCTGCACGAGCCGTAGAAAGCCGCGCGCGCGCGCGAGAGAGAGGGAAGAGAGGAGAGGAGTCGAGATTTTAAGCAATGTTTCCGACCACGACAGTAGAGACACGCGTGTGTCACTTGTTGCATTCTGATTTCGATACACGCACCAAAATAACTCTTGCCCGTGTTGGCTGCCACCCTTGGCCGCCCCCTGCGCCCCTTCGCGTGCGTGCTACCGTCCCCCTCTCACTCTATCTCTCTCTCTCTCTCTCTCTCTCCGTAGTTGGCCTCTCGCTCTGACCGCCGTTCATTCACTCGCTCCGTCCTGCTCTGCGACCGTGCTGCCCTCCTCGTCGCGCTATACCTGTTCCTTTTGTAGTCATTCATTAGTGTCCCGTCTCCCTCTCTGGCGTGCCCCTTTGTCGTGCCCCCTCCACCGCGGCTGGCCGCTGTATTACTCATTCTTGGACACACTCCCACCGCGCATCGTCTCGTCCTCCTCGCACCCACGCGCCCTCTTCCTCTTTCTCTTCCTCTTCCTCGCCTGTCCACCCGCCGCCGACCACTCCGAGTCTCGGTTACATTATATTTCGTAGGCGTACGGGTTAGCTTTTCTTTTTTTTCCGCCTCTCTCCTCTTTTTGCCCCTTTTCCACCGTCCTTTTCATTCCGCGCCCGTCGTCCGTTCTTCTCCGCTTTACGGCAAGGATCGGTAATCGATCGTGTCGTACACGCTCGTAATTCGTGTACCCAGCACGCGCGTGATCCTCGGGTCGTTTGTCATAGGCGACGTTCATTTCCTATTATTCCGACGGTGTTTACCTACGTTTTAGGCGTTCCCGGGAATCCCGGTGGAGCAGAGACGGGGAGTCTAGAGTTTTTACGCTTCGAGGTGGATCGTCTAGTGGATCCCAGGGTCAGGGTGTCCCTGTGACACTTGCCTCGGTCGTGTCTCGGATTGCGAGAGGCACGGAGAAATTTTTCAATGGACTACGCGCCAAGGTCAGAGATAACACCTGTGGCGCGTGGCATTCCATTCTTCCGGATCTTCTTAACGCGTGAAAATTCTTCGAAAATTCTTCGAAATACTAAAGCCGTCGAATAGAAAAGATCGGAATATATCTCTGGATAATTCTTTATATCCTGAGAATAACGGAGATTACACCGTCGTCGAATTTCGCGAGAAACGGTAGCTCTTTGACGCGTTTGTTTTTTCATGTCGGAAGGGAGGGCTGGGTAAATTCGAGAAATTTCCGATCGGAGGATCGCGCGAATTTGCAACGACGTTTAATGGCGGAGTATAAAAATTTCGAGGGTCGAGAGAAAAAAGGCAGTAAAGGGGAAAAAGAAAGGAGGAAGCGGAGGAAAGTATAAGGGCAAGGGAGCAATTAATATCAATTAATATAGGGCCCTTTGATCTGCAGCTCGTTTAACAGGCTGCCGGTCGTAAACCCTTTCTTTTTCTCTCGTTTCGCGTCTCGACCTCTGCTCCAAATTGCTCTTTCCCTCTGTGAACGTGTGCTGCGCCGGCCTTTTAACGTATATCCTCTCCCCGGCTCTGCTCTTTCTTTCTGGCTGCTGCTGCTGCTTTTCTTCGGCCTGGCCGGTGCCTCGTCACGAGCATTCGGCCGTTTCCGGTTCCCCGGCCTCCAGCCACGGGCTTCCCCTTTCCAACTTCCGCTCCTGTCTTACTACGCTTACTACGTCCTCCCCTCCCACACGCGCCTCTCTCCTCTCCTCTCCTCTCGCCTTCCCCTCTTTCTTCTCCCCGTCTCCCCCTCGTCTTCCTCTTTCGGCGACTTTGACGGTGCTGAAATTAAAACGAGACACCGTGGCGCTCCGAATCTCCGCGTATCGTTTTATCCTTCGTCTTCAAAGTCTCTCCTCCCTCAAAGACCAGAAAATCCATGCAAAACGCGGAGAAATATAACTAGAAAATTTCTAGGAAATCGGTGAAATTAAAACGAGACACCGAGACTCTCTGAATCTCCGTTTGCCTTTTTATCCTTCGTCTTCAGAGTCTCTCCTCTCTCAAAGACCAGAAAATCCATGGAAAACGTTGCGAAGTATAACTAGAAAATTTCTAGGAAATTTAGGAAAACGATAGAGAATCGTTAAAAAATTATCGGGAGATCAGCTTCCCGATCTCCGAACGACTCGGATAGCAAATCTGACTCGTTATTTTTGGAATCGGCGTATCGCGGATGATCGTTTTCACGATTGCGCAAATCGGTTAGGAAGCTCGATAAAGAGTCCGCTCGATCACTTTTCCTTTCGGCCGATACGATCGTTAAGCAAGGATTGCGCAACGGTTAATTGCACGAAAGTCGCGTGGTCGATTAGGAAATTGCTGCCGCGACGTTGGACTGCGTGGAAAAAAAGGGAGAAGAAAGAGAGGAATAATAAAAGGAGAGAACGGTTTGCCGCGCGATTGTTCCGATCGTGAGATCTCGCTTTCGATAAGCGCGACAAGAGAGACGGAGGAGAGAGCGGGAGAGAGACTGCGAAAGAAATCTGCGTGCATCCTGCGTCGCGCGCAAAACGTTTGATCATTTGTCTCGGCGAATGCGCGCCGATAAAGTCGATCAATCATGCCGGTTTGTCCAATCTAATCGGCGGTAATTAATCGATAGAGACGTCTAATTGCTCGTGGCATTTGTGCCTGTCTCTCCCGCCCTCTCTGCCTCTCTCTCGCCTGCTCCCTGTCGCTTTCCAAACCGTCGAATCATCCTCGTCTCTTTATTTCCGTGTTCGCGATTTTCCCTTTGCGAAAGCGCCCGATCTTGCCCGAATCTTACCTCGCGTGCGAGGAAGAAAAGCGAAAAGAAACGGGTACACGGCGAATTTCCATGACAACGCGACCAATCGATTTCTATTTTTTTTTTAAATTAACTCGGTGCGCGCAAATTTCGCATGATTATCCGTACGAATTATCCCTTCCTTCGCGACCAAGAAAATTAATTTTTAATTCACGACAGACACGAATAAAATGACAGTGCATCGGTCAATCTGGTGTCATTGCACCGACGTTATAATTACACTTCGAATCGCGATAGTCCGTTATTGCTAGAAAACTAGCGAAAATTAGGATCGTTTTCGACTCGCGTCGTAGAAGATTAATTTCAATTTTCGCCTTTATGTACAAATTGATCTATTTACGTGAACGACAGGTACGGATAAAATGACAGTGCCTCGGTCAATTTAATCTCATAGAATCGATGTTAAAATTATACTTCGAATCGCGATAGCCTGTTATTATTGGACAACTCGCGAAAATTAGGATCGTTTTCGACTCGCGACGTAGAAAATTAATTTTAATTTCCGCCTTTGCGTAGAAGTTTGATCTATTTACGCGAGCGACAGGTACGGATAAAATGACAGTGCTTCGGTCAATCTGGTTTTGTAAAATCGATGTTAAAATTATACTTCCTGGATGATTCGCGAAAATTAGGATGGTTCTCGACGCGAAGCTCGAGTGAACACTCGGCTAGCGATTATTCGCGAGGGCTTCTCGTTTACCCGATTCTGCGAAATTTCAAAGTTTCCAAGCCCCGGCAGTTTTGCACGGTCCTGTACAAAGTACTTTTAGTATTCACGGGGCAGCGTGGCGCGATAACCGTGCAATTCCCAAAAGGCACGAGCTTATCAGTTATCGAGTACACGCAGCGAGGCACACCTGTCTCAAGGTAGCCCCGCGCGTGGGAGTTAAGCCGAGAACTTGTTTCGAGGATAATCTGCTTCTGTACATTATTCATCGCCGCTATATCTGCTCGAAGACGGCATTACGCCGCGCCAGCCCGAGACCGCTTCATTACACCTCGGCTACCTCGTCGCGATTCCCTACCAGTCTCTCACTCTCGCCTTGTTAACGTTATGGCCGCGACAGCCCACCGGAAGCGTTCCCACCTCGACCCACACCGCTCTTCTCCCGTCATCCGCTGTTTCACGGCAAAACGATCTTTTCGAGGGCGGGCGAGATCGCGAAATCTTCGAGATTACCGAAAAATTCCTGGGATTCCCTCTCTAAACTCTTTCGCGATCCTGAGATTTGAGGAAAGAGAGTCCGAGTGTGGAAGAGAAGAGAGAAGGGTGATGGAACTTGTATCATAGCTATGGAAAATTATATTTTTCACAGAGGTGTGCGAGGTCTCGAAGAAGGTGTCGAAAACTTTGAGATTTCATTCCGAAGTTTTCTGAAAACTGCCGAAAGCTCCAAGATCCCATACAGACGAGATTAGCAAAAAATTCGTAGGATTCCGCTTCTAACTCTTTCGCGTTCTTGAGCTTTGCGGAACGAGAGTCATTTGGTGAGGAACTTGTATCAAAGCTGTGGTAAATTATATTTTTCTCAGAGGTGTGTCAGATCTCGAAGAATCGGATCGAGGTGTAGGAAACTTTTGAGATTTCATTCCGAAGATTTCTCAAAATCCCGAAAGCTCTTGGGTCTTGTTGAAAAATTCGTACGATTCCGCCTCTAACTCTTTCGCGTTCCTGAGTTTTGCAAAACGAGAGTCATTAGGTGATGGAACTCGTATCAAAGCTGTGGTAAATTATATTTTTCTCAGAAGCGTGCGAGGTCTGGAAGAATCGGATCGGGATGTAGGAAACTTCGGAGATTTCATCTGCAAGTTTTCTCAAAATCCCGAAAGCTCCAAGATCCCATACAGACGTGAACCGGTGGGCGGTGGAACTTATGAATTTAGAACAGTAGGTGATCTCATACCTTTGAGCAACGGCGTACGTGCTCGTAGACCGTGTATCAATTCCAACCAGGTCATTCACGAATCTCTGGCTGCGAGGAAGAACTACGCGCGAGACGATTTCGACAAATTTTCTATTCTCTCAACGTCTTTCTCAATTTTCACGTGTCTCGGACGAACACGCAACGAGCATCGACGAGTTTCGTTTTTTGGAAATCCGAAGAGTACAATTATACGTTTTCTGCTAAATCATTCGAGACATTCGCACGAAATGGAACAGTACTATCTTGGTTTCACTTTGCTTCACCTTGGAACAGACTAGTTTTAAACATCTCTCTCCTCGTTAAAAGTTTCCAATTCTCACAACCGAGAATTCGGATCGCGAGACGAATAAACAAAAATATTCCAAAGATAGCGATCTTCCCTGATATCTCCTACATCGTCGATCCATTTCGCGCTAATCTTTATCTGCGAAATCAAATTTCATTCGTAACAAAACGATTCTTCTTTCCTCGAGATAAACAACTTGTCTTCGAAAATGATTGCATCTCGTTAAAAATTTCCAGCAATTTCCTGCAATTCCCTCAACCTCGCTTCGATCGATGCACCGTTGGGTTTGCGAGACGAATAAATAAAAATATTCCAGAGATAGCAATTTTTTCCGATATCTTTAACATGTTCTAATCAGTCCGCGTAATGAAATTTGATCTCTGTAATCGAAAGATTCCTCTTTCCCCGAGATATATCGTTTCGTGTATAAACGGTAGGTTGATTCGATAATGACAGATCACTTACATACTAATTTATCAGAGCCATAAAGGATAAAATAGATAGAAGACCTTTGGTTGCGCACACTCCCCTCTCCCATTCTTTCATACCACTCTCTCGACCTCACTCATACGTTGTTGCCAACTGAAAGCCGTAAACTAACCCAAACCCAATGATCCCTCTAAACTCGATCGACGATAAATCAACGCGGGTCAGTATAAGTTTCGGAAATCGCGCGTGGATTCTCTAGAATTTGTCGAAGCGACAGAAAGATAGATTTCTGTCGTTGCTCTTTCGATTCGTTCTTTGAAAACACTTTCGCACGCTTGGAAGTGTTTGGAAGAACGCTAGAAGAACGAAACCGGTGTTTCCGTGAATTCGGTCACGATACGGAGAGGAAACTGTCGCGAGAGAGTTGTGGACCGAAGGAAGCGGATCGGGAGCGGATTATCGGGAAATCGGGTGGCCGAATGCTCGCGCGGAGTCGCACGCTTGGCGCGAAGCGGCGGCAGAGTGAACGCGCGCGTTCAGGGAGACCGGAAGCTGTCGCCTCTTCCCTCCGACCCTCCTTTTTCTTTCTCTCTCCGCTTCTCTCTCCGTCTCGCCGCTCCGCCACGTCCGTCCTCGCGTTCCTCTTCTTCCGTCTCGGTCGCACGCGCGCACGGCCGTCGCACTTTCGCGCACCGATCTCTGCGTTCCGACGCGCCGCGATCATCGCCCGTTGCCAGAGAAAACTTCAGCGACTTTCCGCGAAAACCCTAGTCCACGCTAAGTTCACGGTCCGAACGGTGATTTCTGAAAATTTTACCTTTTTATCCTTTGTCTCGTCTCGTTTCTTCGTCGACCGATCCTTCGATCACTCGATGCCGTGCGAGCTATGTCATCTGAGCCCAAATTTTGTGTCTCCCTTTTTACCAAGACACAGGTCTCGTTCGATTTTCTTTGATCTATTAAATAGCGGCATTACTTTTATAGTTCTTTATTACAGAGCACGATTTTCTGGTCTCTGCGGTTAGGTCAGAGCGAATCAGAAAACAACAGACGTCCAAAATTTCAACGCGCAGATAGAGATTTGCAGTTACCATCTTAACAGATAGGAAGAACTCTGCAGGAGAGAGTAGGAGACGCATCTGGTTAGCCGGTTAGAACTTACTCTATCGCTATCCCATTTGCTTGCGATTTCTACGTTTCTACCATAATTTTCTACCTTCCTTTTTTCCCCTCGAAAAAAAAAGGAAAAAAGAAGGAAATCTCGTAGGATTTCTTACGAAAGGTTCGATAGGAACAGCTGTGCATTCGGTTTCATCGACGAAGCGAAGGAATAGAGAAAGAAAGAGAGCGAGAGAGAGAGAGAGGTATCTGGTTGGCCGGTTAGAGCGCTACTCTATCACGATCCCATCCATTTGCGCGCAATCTCCATTGTCAGCGGCGAGAAGCGGCGGCAGCACGGCGGAAAGAGTTATGGCCCGTTTTCCTAGGTGATAGAAGGTGGAGTGCACCACCTTCTCCTGGTGCGGCCACGTGAACGAGCCCCGCGGTGCGACGTCACTTCCTTTACGGGCTCTCCCTCCATTTTTCCTTCTCTCGCTGCTAGAGAAGAAGGAGGAGGAGGAGGAGGAGGAGGATCGGGCTCACCTGCCCCGCTACGGTCACTCGACTTCCGGTAACCCCAAGCGCATGGCCCACGGCCACCTAACCGTGACTTCTTCTTTCCCTCCTTCTTCTCCTTTTCTTCCTCTTCCTCTCCATCTCCCCTTCGCCTCCTTAATGCTTCCGCTCCCCTTTTTCTACGCCATTTCATCAACCTCCTCGCGTCCACGTTCCTCGCGCGATATCGATCGCCGATTAAACGACCAACGCCATCCATTCTGCTCCTCTATTCTCCGTTATATCCCGAAACTTTTAGTGGGAAATTTTTCCAGTAGGAAACTTGAACGTTTCCGAGGGTCAGGCCCTGGAATAACGCGCTTGTTCGCAAAGGTAACGGAGAGGTGTCAGGCGGAAGTCGCGAGGTTCCGAGGGACAGGTAAATTGGACAGCGAACTGTTTACGTGGAATTTTTTCCCCCGTTTCGAAACGGTCTTCCAGTGCAACGATTTTACCGAGGTTTTATAGAGTAATCCTGGTGTCAGGGTCGTAGAAAGTGACACGAGGAATTCACAAGCGGTTATTTAGACGAAGAGAAGGAATTGGAAGCTTCGTAAAATTTCTAATTAAACCATTTCGAAGTTTAAATTACCTTCGACTAGATCTACGGAGTTTTCGACTGTACGAGAATTGAGAATTTCTTTCCAAAAATTGAGATTGTTGCTGAAATTAAAAATTTCGACGCACCCGTAAGAAAGTACGGCGCGTGTAAGATTGGTATTAATTTCGGGATGAATTTCGCGTGTTTACGTTGGAGGGGAAATAAAAGGGGAGAAATTGGGAGAAATTGGAAGAAACGGGGGATAATTTGGTATCCCGCGTGGATCGCGACCGGTGGCCCCTTCGAGGACCCATAATCCCGAGCAATGGAAAATTATGCAACGGTTACGCGATGCACCGGCGCGGAGAGGCCGGTCGTCTGCACAGCTCGTTAAATTTCTATGCTAATTAATACGAGAAACCGCGGATCCTCGAAAACCCGGGGTCGCTCCCCCCTTTCTCCCCTCGGTTTTTACGATCCGATCCGCGTTGCAGGTTCGTTCTAATGTATTCCACCCCGGGTTTATGCGTTCGACCGGTACTCGAACGGTCGTTAAGATTCCCCCTATTAATTAATATATGAAACTCGATGCGGGTCGAGAGGTGTTCGCTTTCGATCTCTTCGATGTTCACACCTGCGTTCACCTGGCTGGAACCGCTCGGCGAAACTGCTCGTTTGGTCCCATAAACGTTAATCTCCAGCCTCGATTGTCGTGTACTTAACCCGGTTGGCCTGTTCTTACCCTACCCTTTCAATTATTTATCGGACAAACCGTGAAATGATAGACGTGCTTCGTTTATATCGGACACGATGAGGAAACTTTCTTGCGCGGCACATGACGAGCCGATTCTCCTCCAACTGATTTATTGCAAACGGTCGAGTCGTTGCGAATATTCACGCGTAACGTGGATACGTAGCGCGACGCGAACGTTAAGTTTCGAATCTTCAAAAGTGGGCTACCATGCGGCGACAGAATTTCGATACCGATGGTCAATCGTGGGTTCGTATTTTTTTCGGATTTCTTCGATTTTTTTTTCCTCTCGCGGTTGTGAAGATACGATTTTTCAGTGGCCGAACGTCGAATTAAGAAGGTCGAGAAGGGAAGACGCGAAGAAGGCAATAATATCGGGGTACGGTGGTAATAACGATAACAATTAGCTGAAATCGATAGAAATTCCACGGTTTTCCATAATTTTCCTCGTGCAGACGCGGAGATTCGAGGTTGCTCGAGTGTTTAATCCCGAGAGACGTCGAATTAAGACGGCTGAAAAAGGAGGAGACGCTCGGCGGACAATGCAATAACACCGGGGTGCGTGGCAATAACGATAACAATTAGCTGAAACCGATAGAAGTCCCGCGGTTTTCCATAATTCTTCCAGCATGGACATGGAGATTCGCGGTTGCTCGCGTTTAAAATGCCGAAGCGTCGAATTAAGACGGTTGAAAAAGGAGCAGACGCATCGCGAACAAGGCAATAATCTCGGGGTACGCGGCAATAACGATAACAATTAGCCGAACCCGATAGAGGTCTCGCGGTTTTCCATAATTTTCCGTGGACGGGGATCGGGATTGGAGATTGCTCGGTATCGCGGCTCAGGCGAAAGAAACGTCTTTACGAGCGCCGAAAGACAGCGAAGTAATTTCTATTCGCGGTTGCTCTCGGTGTATAAGAACCGTGTTACACCTATACGCCTTCTAAACGGGCGATCCGAAGAAAGGCGAAGAAAAAGAGGTGACGGCGGAATGGGTAGAAAAATGCGGAGTAAATGAGCGAAAAAGATAGGTATAAAGGCAGTGGAAGGAAGTGACGTGTTGCGGATAGGCTATCCTACGGTTCTCCTAAGGAGCAGTTTCCACTGGCGAGGAAAGGAGCTCGTCTCTATCTCTCCGGCTCGGTCTCTCTTTCGTGCCTTATAAGTTTATGCGTTCTCACGCTCTCCATCCCACCTCTGCGTTTAACTATACCTTCCGCGCACGGTCGCGCGCCTCTTTGAAACACTCTCCTCGTCGCCTTCCTTTTTCCCTGCCTCTCCCGGCCGAACTTCAACCTGGCTCTGGTTCTGACTCTGGCTGCGCCACTCTGCTAACCTTCTTCTTCGCCGCACAAATCCACGCTCGCGTCTCAGTTTTGCTCTAAAATTAAAAACTACCCGTTGATGACATTGTCGGTGATTCTAAAATTCCTCCGTTTCGACGTCAAAATATAAAATACCGATTCACATCCCAAAAGTCCCGCTGCTAACTTTCTTCGCCGCAGAAGTCTACGCTCGTGTTTCAGTTTTGGCTCAACATTAAAAGTACCGATAGCGAACAGCGTCGGTAATCCTAGAATTCCTCCGTTTCGAAGTCAAAATGCAAAATACCGATTCGCACCCCTAAAATCCTTCGTCTCGGAATTAAAATATAAGACACCGATCGCATGGAGTTTCTTTCTTCCGAAAATTCCTTCGCTAGAATTATCGTAGGAAGTAGATGGACGGATGGAAAAAGCGAGGAGACTCGTGGAAGGTTGGGATAGGTGGAAGGCTGGATCGGTCGTTCGCATCGGAGGCAAGACGCGAGCCGGGACGCAAGAAAGCTCGTGGAAGTATAAGGATGGCGTTAGCCCTAAAAATCAATGGGGATAACTGTTCGGCGGCGGAACGAGGACGCGTGTGGACGTGGATGGGGAAGGTGGATGGGGAAGGTGGATGGAACGGCGATGGAACGGCGATCAGGCGGTTCACGCGCTCCACGCGCTCATTGTATATCGAGTTGCCCCGCAACGCGCATCTCGGCTCTTCCTAGTTATAATAAACGGCGTAAAAAACGCGGGCAAAAACCTGCCCAGCCTTCGGCAAGTGTACACCACGGAGCAGCTTCTGCTCTCTATCACCCAGTCCATCCTCTTCCCCTCGAACTTACATATCCTGCCCCTTTCTCCTCTCCTCCTCCTCTCCTTCTCTCTATCCTTCTCTCTCTCCAGCTCGCCGGAGCACCGTAGGTGTTGTTGTTGTTGTTACCTCTGCTTCTGCCTCTGTCGGACAGGCTACTTCCTTCCTCCTGCTCTCAGGTCATCCTGCTCTCCTTCCTCTCCCCCTTTTTCCTCTCAGCTTCTCCTTCTTTATCATCCTACGTGTCATTTCTTCCCCGTACTCGCGCACCGCGCCTTCCTCGTCTCATTATTCTCGGCAACGCGCAGCGTCTCTCCTCTCTCGCCGCTTTTCGTTCTGCCTCCCCTCTCTCCCCGACCTCCCTCTCGCTCCACCTTCCGCTTTATTAATATCCACCGCTGGCTGATCGACGGTTACGATTTTCTCGCGCTGCCTTCCGGGTTCTCGGCCATCCAGCCACCGAGGATTACACGGCCGCGACCCAGCCGATTTCTCAATGGGACGCGATCCAGCCCGATCTTTTCTCTCGGGTACAGGGCCCGTTCTTCGACCACCCGTGTCGAGCCGAACCAATTACGTTCGTACGGTAATAGATTAGCAGGATTAGATATAGGCGGCTGGAACGTCTCGCGGGAAAGGGGTTAGCGAGGACGCTTTGTTTCGCTAACTCTTTCAGCGCGAAATCGCTGATAAAAAACGAGAGTATACGCGTGTCGAATCTGGGCCTGGATTGGGACTAAAACGTAGGTCATTGGTTCGCAGAGGCCCGGAAAAGAGGCTCGTGGCGTGAAAACTCGCGTGACACGAGTGATTGGAACAAAAGGGTGATCGGAGAGGAGGATGCTGGATGGATAGTGGAAGAGAAGGAATTCTGGGGACACCGCGAACCAGCTGGGTGAATTCCTTCCCACGGTGTAGCAAACGCGAAACCAGTTCATTCGGCAAATAAAAGAAATCGAACCGAGCTGTCGCACGATTTTATCTCCAGTTTAATAATAGAGTATCGCCTAGCGTTTCTCGTCGAAAAATCGGATCCCGGCCGGGCATATCGATCAGGAAGAACGCAGAGATCCAGTTCTCCGCGAAGCGGGACAGGGAGGGAAAAATCGGCTGGCAGATTTTGCTGGTTGAGCGAGAAATCGCTGGCGCGTTTCGCCCTCGCACAGGCCGCTGACGAATATATTCGCCGTTGGGCTGCTTGTTTATCGGCTGCCGCACCTGTTGCCCGTGATTAGAGGCAAGATCCGGACTCCACAAAGTCGGCGAAACGTTTCCCAGCTAATTTATCGAAACGAATGCCGCGCAACCGGTTAGCAAAGAAGGCTGACCGCCTGGAGGAGGGCCCCGTGTGCGCTCGAAACGGAGCAAACCACCGGACAGCTGAGAAAAATTAGCGATATCGTTCCCTGATACCGCGATACCGTTCCTACCATCCCTCCTTCTTTCTTTCAAAATTTTTCAAACACCGCGATACCTTCTACTGTAAGATAACACGGCGAAACTCTGGAGAAAGTATTACGCGCGCGTGAAACGGAAGAAAAATTGGAAAATTGGGTAAAAATTGGTAATACCGTTTCGCTATAGGATTCTTTGATTTTTCGTTAAAAAATTTCCTTAAATACAAGTCGATAAAAAAAAATATTTCGAAAGATAGCTGAGAGACTAGATGCGAGATAAAAATTCAAGGCAGTGGGTAAGCGATGAACGATATAGTTCCACGAGACTCGGCATCTCGAATTACTTATCGAAAAATGTTTCGGAGATCGTATAATCTCGTAACTCTGAAGAGATTCTGTTCTTCGCTATCTGTTATGTATCTAGAGACACCTTCTTATCTTATTATCTTATTTCTTCGCGAAAATAACCGAAAACTTTCTCACCGAGTTAATAATCGCGTATCAGCGCGAACGCGTAGCGATCTTCCCGCGTGTGGCTGCTTCGAAAGAGTAGTTTCCATTGCAATCTCGGAACGTATCGACGGGACTGTTGCGGAGAGGATTTTTTCCGCGGAGATTCATCGAATGGCGCGTCTGGATGTTTGCACAGGTCTCTCTGGTGATCGACGCTGATTTATATTACGCTTTATTACAAGCCGGTTGCCCGTAATGCCAGCTGGGCCTGGCTCTAGACCCGCGAAGCGTCTCTCCAACGGATTCATAAATCATACGGCAATCGCGGCACTGTTCGAGTCACTCCGCTCCTAATAGCTTTCTAATTATTCCGTACCACCCTTGATTGCCAATTAGCAATAATCCACGCTCTACTTGTCCCGGGTAGCCGGCGTTCCGTTCTCCGCTTTATCTCTCCTCTATCTTCCCGTGAAAATCCGGCCCGATAATTGGGGCCCGCGCGGTTTCGCGGCACTCGGCTCGAATTCGAATCCACGAAATTCCAAATTAACTCTCCGCCGAGGGAAAGAACGATGATTGATTACGGCCTCTGGTTTCGTCGACCAGAGCGAACGGAATACCCGCGGTAAATAGGTTGTGCCATTACGCGTCCCAGGCATAATGGTACCCGCGACCACGGAATAAAGCGGCCGCGTAGAAAGCGCTGGAAAATCCGATACAAAGTGTGCGTGCGCGTGTATGCGAGATAACAGTCGATAGATAGAAACGATCGCGGTGGCGAACTCAGCGCAAACCTACTCATTATTGTCGTTTACGTTTTTGCCGGGAAAATGGAAATAGGTGCTAAGTATGGAAATATTAGTCGCCAGGTATAGCAATTTCTCTCGTGTTTTCCCACTGCTCCGGGATCGTTGATATTTTCTACGAGAAAAACGTAGATAATTCGCAATCTCGCGTCATTATAAAGCGATAATTTTCGATTGTAATTTCACTCAGCGATAGAGCCTTTCTTTTCTACCCTTTTTCGTTCAGATTTATTTACGCGTACGCGTAGCTAGCTGTTTACCTTTAAACCGATTTAAACCGATCATCGATCGCAACATTTATCTTCATCGATATAAACAAACGAAATTGGGAAAACATGGGAGGTCACCGTATCAGCGTGATGCCTGCCGTAGGAAAACAAGCAGGCCGCGTTAAATTTAAATTCCGGAAGTCTCCAAAGTTCCACGAGTCGACTCGTCACGCGTGTCAACGCATTTGCATCCTATGAATTAACGAAATTAATTTAACGTGCGTCGAACTTTTATCGCGTTCTCTCCCGAAACGAACGTACACTAGTGGTTCTGAAAACGAACCTGAAATGAAAAACTCGTCGCATTTTCGTCGCTGTTTCGCGACGTAAATACTCGACGGGATATCGGAGAGGGTAAAGACACGAGAATTACCCGATGGCCACGGGGCAAATGTACACCCCGTTCGCTACCGATTCGCTGGCGCGATCTCGCAGCGTGGAAGCGACGGAGAACGCGCGAGTATCGGCCTTTCTACGCTTGTAAAATCGAGGATCGAGCCGACAGGTTGGCCGGTCTAGCAGTAAAAGTAGCATGGTGTCCGGCGATATCGAGAGGCGAGTTTATGAATGGTCCCGCGCTGCCGGAAACGCGTCCCGTAAGAAATTTTTAGCCTTGCCCGCGCGCAAGAAGTTTCACATTAATCACCGCGAGGCAACATCCTCGAGCGGAGAGCGCGGCGCGCGGCGCGGGAAAGGCGGAGGGACAGGCAGAAATTACCGACGTTGTTAAATAGTGTTTGCGTTCGAGCGTACGGCGTAATTACGTCTCGCCTTCCACCGAATGCTACGTATCCCCGTCGATTATTCCGCTGAAAACCCGGGCTGCCATTACCGAGTCCGCTTCCGCGCCGCTCCGGCTTCAATGAAACCGTTTTGCCCGCTTCTTCTCGCCTCCTTTCCCCGTTTTCCCAACGATCTTCGGATCATTTTCGATGGTACTCGTCGTGGAACTACGGATAGGAAAAATTGAATTAAAATTGGATTAAAGCTCGACAAAGATCGGGAGAGAACGGAATAAAGAGCGAGAGGAAAGATGGAGAGCGATGAAACCGTTTTGTTGCCCGCTTCTTCGCGTTTTGCTTCCCCGTTTTCGCAACGATCTGCGGATAATTTTCGGTGGTTCTCGGCATAGAAGTTCGAATAGGAAAAATTGAATCAACATTGGATAGAAATTGGAGAAAGATCGGGAGAGGAGGAATAAAGGGTTAGGGGAAAGACGGAGAGGTGGGAAAACGGGAAGGCGGGAGAGAGAACGAGAGATGGAACCGGAGAGCGGCGGTTTCATTGACGAGGCAGGCGAAGGCGAATCTTGGCGGAGAATTCATTCATGCGGCGGTGGTCCCTGGGGACAGGGAAGACAGGGAAGACGGGGAAAACCGCCCGGGTGGGCGAGGAACGCGGGAGAAAATGTTGGCGCGAGCGGGAGCGAGAGCGTCGGCCCGTGAATAGTATTTTTTTGCGGCGGCGGCGACGTCAGCGGCAGC
>NIJG01000134.1:3292220-3348867 GCA_002201625.1 Euglossa dilemma | reverse complement strand
GTGGTGGTGGTGGTCGTGCTCGATCGGCTGTGTGTCTGTTCGTCGAGTTTCCACGCGTGTGCATGCGAGCGCGCGCGCGCGCGCGCCGCCGAGCGAGGCGCCAGTGAGCACGGGAACCGAAACGAGCCAGGCCCAGCACCGCGCCGCGCGGCGCGGCCCTCGAGGAGCATCCGAAATCCGCGCGGCGGTTCGCCAGCACGCCGCCGCGCACTGGAACCTCCTCGCGTATTTTCGGAGCGCGCCAGGTCTGCGCGGCGCGTACGCGAGCGAGCCTCTCGCCGTTTCCGCTCCGGACCGCCCGCCGGCCCCCTCTCCGCCTGGTGGCCAGTCATGGTTGCGCAAGCAGGTATTCGGAAATAGCCCGTGGGTCGCGGTTATGAATTGATAGCAAACACATGCTGGACACGCCGCGCGGACCGGCTTCCAAGACGCGCGACTCCTCTCTTTCTCTCTCTCGCTCTCTCTATCTCTTTCTCTCTCCGCGTTCCTCGCGCCCGCCGCGTCCGACCAGTTCTCCCTCGGCGAGCTTCTCACCTGCCGTCTTCGCCGACGCGACGCCGAGAGCGTACCCGTCATGGGATTTTCGGCGCAGTGTCGAGATTCCTCGCCGATCGCGCGCCTCTTGGCTTCTTCTCCGATCGCGAGATAACGGACCTCGCGGCTCGGCTCGGCTCGGCTGGATCGGTGAAAACCGCGCGAGATCCTCCGCTTCCGGTAGCTTAATGGCGAGTCGGACTTTTGCCAGGTCCCGAGCGGGCAGCTGCTGACGCCTGGCGTCGTCTCGGCCGCGGCCCGACGCCGTCCACGGTCTAGTATGGGATAGAGGGAAGGCTCGTTCCCGTTGGTTTGCCTCGATGGACACCGGCGACTGTGCCGCGATCGAAACGAGATCGGTCCAACCCCGGCCCGTCTTCCTCCGCGTCGAAGTGACGTAACCGCGGCGCGCGAGCGCGCTTCCATACGCCAGAGGAATACACGCGAGGACGAGTGAATGACAGTGATCCGGGAATTCGTGTATGTACAGTGAGCACGCGAGGACAGCACTCATGTACGTTGACTACGGTGGCGACGCTTACGCCGGAATGGGAATCAAGGCCATGAAGTCCTTCGCCAGGCCCAGAGGTATGGAACCCAGCCACCGCCGGCCTACGTCCCCTTTTCTTCCACCTTTCCTTTACGGGGCTTCTCTTCTTCGCCACCACCACCTTCCTCTCTTTTCCTTTCTCGCCGTTCTCTACCCCCTGTCTGTATTTCACCCGGCGAATATCGCGTCGACCAACGAGACGTCGTCTCCAGGGACACACCTCTCTTTCACCTCACCGAAGTATTTTTTCCGTTTTCCAAACCGTGACAGGGCTAATTCTAAATTCCTTTATCGCTGTCGTTAACGCGTGTTCGGAGACGTCGTCTCTCTCGACCGACGCGTGTGCTTTTTTTCCTTTCCTCTTCGGAACACTGACACGCGGGTGTCTCCTGCGAACCTACCGCGTTTCACTTTCGCGAATATTCGCTTTATTCGCGTTGCACCGCGCGTCGACGAACTCTCGTGACCTCCGTAGGTTCTAACGAACATCCTCTCGAAGCTTTCGGGGAAAAAAAAGTTCCGCGTCGCGTGGAATCAGCTGACCTGACCCGTGGCTGCGCTTTAAACATGGCGCCGGTGAAAAATAGACGCGGACGGAGGAAGAAGCAGAGTTGGCAGAGACTCGTTGACCGTAGTCCCGCGTGGCACGCTTCTCCCCATTGAAAGTTAACCCTGACACCCAGAGGCCAGTCGTCTGCTAATCATTGAGAACCCGGGACGGATTAACGCGACGAATAGTTGGAACGTGACTTAGGCCCCGGACAGATTGTAACAGATGTCGAGGCCGCAGGAGTGCAACCTGCATCCCGGCCGCATATGCGCTTCCTGCAGTTGCGGGGACTCTCGGCGGGGCCCGGGGGTCTTGTTCCAGAAGTGGCCGACCCTTGACCCTGACACGCTTCCTCCTCTTGCTCGCGGAGCACGAGCCATTTCTCTTTGGTGACTAGACTGCCTGGGAGAACCGGGGCTTCCCGGAAGGTTTCCTAATATTAGACCGCCATTTCGAATTCGACGCGTTCGAAACAAACGAAGCAAACGCGGCAAAGTCGCCGGTGGATATCTCTCCGCGTGCAACTTTTAACGTGAAACGAATTCCTTATCTTTTCTCCCCCTCGAATGTTGCGGTTTCAGTGGCGTATGATGCAGGGTATATCTTTTACAAAGTGACCGCAGTAGATTTGTCCAAGTCGACATTGAAAAATCTCTCGGTCGAGGATTTTTTTTCATACCAAAGGGAAATTTATTATTTTCTTTTGCCATGGAACATTGCGGTTTCAGTGGCTAGTGATACCGGGTATATCTTTTACAAAGTAACTATAATAGATTTGTCGGAGTTGACGTTGCGAATTAATATCGAAAGGGAATTTATTTATTTTTAATCTCCAGTATATAGAAGGTAACCGTAGTAGACTTATCGAAGTCTTCGTTTTATCCGGGCAATTTTGCCTTGCAAAATTATTTCGCTTTAATTACCCGCTCTGTTGGAATTAAAATTATAAGGATTTACCTCTCAGAGGAACAAAGATCGACTCGTTTTCCTGACCGTTTTATAAATATTTTAATATTTCGCGTATCGTCGTATCGCGATAAATTTCACGTTCGTTTGTGTATCTCGAAGAATCGTCCCTCGAGTCGAATAAAATTTCACAACGAGGGCGAGTGTAATTCATCTTTACGAGGTTCGGCATGAAACGCTTACGACGACTTTAGACCCTTTATCGTGCTAGAAGGGGTTAACCAGGGACGAATTTATTAATACCAAGAAAAGGTAATTACTTTATATTTTTCACTTCTGCGTTCGCCTATGAGACGCGCGTCTCATAAATATTAAATGTCGGGATAATATCGGAAAATAGGTTCGAATTCGCCCTCGGCGCGTAACGCAAACGTACAGCCATAACGTACTCATTGTGTCTTTTTATCTTGGGGCATCGCGTTTGAATTAAGTAAAAACGAACGGCGCGCGTAAACACCGGTATCCCGGCAGAGGTTAACGAAGTTTTTTCCGAAGATCGGCGATACCGGCCTGGAATAAACACTCCCTTTCCCTCGGTCGGTCTGGCTCAAAAATATCCATAAAAAAAGCGGCCGAGATCGAATCGGTTTTTACATCGCGTTTAAGCTCAGCACCGGTGCGTGCACGGTTATTTTATACTCGAAAGTCGTACTGGATGCACGTCTGGTGAAACGCACGGGTTAATGATAAATCTCACGGGTGGATTACACCCGTTGTACGCGCGAGCGCGCAAGCGCGCGAGTCCAGGCTGGTTCGCCTCTAAGTAGGGGATATCTCGAGCGAAGAAGCTATCCGGCGATGCTGCTGCTTCCTGGCAACCGGTTCCAGCCAATGGCTTGATCCGTTTTGTTCATGTAGATATCACCGCCAGCCGAAGACGGATTCGAGTGCACCTCGCAGCTCTTTTCCATTCACTCGCCTTCCACCTCGAACCCAGTCCCATCCGATCCCGTCTTCTCCTCGCGCTTCCACGTAATCGCCGTTCGCGTCGCGATTAGCAAGCATTCTAGATACCGGATAATCCTTCCGAACTCTTCGTAACTCTTGGCAACTCTCGGTGAACTTCAATCGAACTTTCCATTCGAATTTTACTCGATGGATCGAAAGACAGGATCCGATCGGATCCCGTGTGCTTCTCGCGCTTCGACGTAATTGCCATTCGCGTCGCGATTAACAAGGATCTTAAATAGCGGATAATCCTTGATAATTCTTGCAAACTCTTCGAAACTTACGGTAAAGTTCGATCGAACTTTCCAGTCGAAGTTTACTCGGTGGATTGAAACACAGAGTCCGATCGGATCCTTTGCTAATTCTTGCAAACTCCTGGTAAGTCTTGGTAAGTCTTGGTGAACTCTCGGTCAAGGCGAATCGGACTTTCTACTCGAATTTTCCTCGGATGATCGAAAAACAGAGCCCGATCGGATCCCTTGCTTCTCGCGCTTCGACGTAATCGCTATTCGCGTCACGATTAAAGCGAATTCGAAATAATAGATAATTCCTGGCAATCCTTGGGAATTCTTGGGAACTCTCGGCAAAGGTGAATTGGAATTTCCACTCGAATTTTACTCGGAGGATTGAAAAGCAGAGTCCGATCGAATCTCGTGCTTCTCATACTTCGACGTAATCGTTATTCCCCTCGCGATTAAGGCGAATTTTAAATAATAGATAATTCCTGGCAATCCTTGGCAATTCTTGGGAACTCTTGGGAACTCTTAGGAACTTCTGATAAAGTTAAATTGGGCTTTCCACTTGGATTTTCCTACGTCTACCGCAGCTTAAACGACCGTTTCCAAAAATCTTTGATTAAAAATTCCGCGTCCGCTGTTGTCAGTTCCTCTTATCGCTAATAATTAAAATTGTTTTATTCGAATTTACTTATTCCGCTGCTTTAATTATCATTAATGGTAAGAAATCCGTAGCTCTCTTTCCGTTATCTTCCGTTTCATTCACCGGTGGTTTGACCCGACGCGCGGTAGGTTTAGCCTAATCGAAAAATGTCAGCCTGCTTTGGGAGGTTAACGAGATAAAACCGGTGGAGGAATCGCGAAACTACCGATCGTTTCGGCCGCTGCGAACCTTCGGGCGAGATTAAACGCGAAACAGTTGTTAAAAAGTCGTCGGCTGGCCGGACACAGTCGGTTGCTCGTTTAACAGTACACGAAACATTCTGTGCTAATTGCGGTTTCGGTCGAGGCAATTTGCGTCGCGGGGAACGATCCGATTGGTCGCGATCTCGTTTCGATCACGAACGCGTGCGATCGGTCGCGGATAACGAGAGCCGTGGCAAAAAGAAAAAGGGGCGAGGGAAAAAGGAGGGAAAAAGGAGGGAAAAAGGAGGGAAAAAAGGGGAGAAAAAGGAGAGAGAAAAAGCAGAGGCCGCTGGTTTATCGCGATTCACGGACTCCGCTGGCCGGTGAGAAGGGACTTCGGAAAGCATTCCGCGTGTAATTCCCCTCTGCTCGATTACAGCCGGTCAAGACGAAAACCGGCGGCGACCTCGTGAATTAATAACGCCGCGAAATGAGAAAGTAATGGCCTGTGTCGGCCGTTGCCGCGATAGCGATCCGCAGTTTCGATCGGTGATCTCGCGAAACCGGTAGCCTTTCCTTAACTTTCCATTTTTCTCCCTGTCTCTCATCGCGCTCTTCTCCTTCCACTTAATCCTCCCTCCGTTCCCCGATCTTCTATCGAATTTCCTAGAAAACCCACGGAAAAACCACGACAGAGGGTCTAAATGGACCCGCGACTCTGAACACGCGCAGCAGAGATTTTCCAAGCTGTAGAAATCGTAGAACAATATATCGTCGTTCCAGCCGCGCTCTATTAATAATCCTCGTGCAACCGCGTCGAATTCTGTGAATAAAATCGATCGCTCGTGCCAATTCTGGATCGATCGCCAGGCTGTTCGACTGGCCGTCGATCGGGCACCGAATTTATCTCGCGATCGAGACTCTTTCCCGAGTTTTTCCGCTCGGGGGATAATTCGAGACGACTTCTCGCAGCGCGTCCGGATAATTAAGTTCGCAATGCTGCCCGTTCCGTGGGCCTTATCTCGTCCACGGCGTCCCTTTGTGGCCGTTAATTGGCCAGTCGCTTAATATTCGATAGCCTTGCGAGTTTTCTCGGGGAAAAGCCGCGGTAACGAAGCTTCGGAGGAACGATAACCGATTCAGCGTAATCGTCCGGTTTTATCTGCAACTGGTACGAGTGAAGAGAGAAAGAGAGAGAGAGAGAGAGAAAAAGGAAGAGAGAGGGAGAAAAGGGGTGAGAGAGAGGGAGAGAGTGGAGCGGCTAATCAGCGGTGGCTACGATAATTGGTCCACGGGTCGGAATCGTCGCCGTGGTTCGCTCGTTCGCTCGCGATCCGCACACGAACGCTCGGTTGTGGACGACGGGATTTGTCGCGTGGTGATATGTCGGAGCGCCTCAGGAAGTCGTCGGGGTATACTTGGTTCGTTATCACGGAACGCACGCCGGCAGGCCGCGGTATCTCGGTGAAACACGCGGTTTCTTGATAATTCCCGGGACTAACAATGCCGCTGCCACTTGTTGCCGATCCTTTCCTCCCCTGGGAACCCCTTCGCTCGGCTCCCACTCTCCCGTCCGTTATCGCCGTTATGCGACGGGACGGTTTTCACGTATACCCGAGCCGAGTGTTCGTCGCTCCATTTCTTTCGCTTTATCCAGCTTCGGGATAATTCCAATAAAGTATCGTAATCGAGTTGAGCAAGTGGATCTCTCACTTAACGCTAGAATTACAGACCTATAATTAGTATCTAAATATATTTTTCACGGACGAAGGTAATCGTAGAGGAAATGAATAACAATTGCGTTTCGAAACGAAAAAGAAATTGCAAAAATGAAACATCTGAAAAGTGATTTTCATCCCTTTGGTAGTTCTAGCGTTAAACCGATGCCTCTTGAAGCTTGGTATTAGGGCTGCTTTCGAGTACCGAAATCGAGTTCCTGTTTCAGCTGTTTAACTTTATCGAGTTTCGGGTGTTAGGATAATTTAGACACCGTGGCCTCCTCAATTATGCCGCAATTATTGTGGCGGTCCTTGAAGTTTTCGCGTATCGAAGCAAAGTTATTCGATTTACCAGACTTTGTCGATATCGCTGACTCGGGTGGAACGAAACGAGATTTTTACCCGGTTGTCACGGATTCGGGATCTGTTAGGACAACAATTTAGGAACTCTGTGTTTTCCCTCGATCGGATGGATTAAACCAACATGACTGGTGGACGATAATTACAAAGTCGGTTATTACAGTGATCCCCGGCGCACTGGCAGATAAGCGTAATTTATATTGTACTTAAAATTTACATCGAATGGTATCTTTTTCTTTCATTAACTCGGTCGATCCAATATCGCTGATGATAGGTTGCCGAAATTTTTATTTAAATTTTCCAGCCCGAACCGCGCGTGAGACATCGGGACCCGATTAACTCCGTTGCCCTGCAATTTCCAGAATCCACGGGTTTTCTCACACATCCATGACAAATCGAGGCTCTGTGCCCCGCAGTCGTTATCCCTGCCGGCAAATCACAGTGTTCCCCGCGTTTCCGCCAGCAGTCGCGTCCATTTAGCTGATTTAACGCGGCCCGACACCGATCGTTACGGAAATTAATAACACGTCGCAGGGATTCGTACTTTCGCCGATTAGACGTTAATTATTAAGCGTAACACGCTGCTCGGCCGGGCCTTATCGTGCCGAGACACGCGGTTTCGCGATAATCAACAATGTCGCCACTGCTCGTTAACATGGCCGTCATTATCGAGTCGCCATTCGAACCAAGGGCCGTTCTTCGTACCGCAACGCTCTTATCTATGACGTCGGTCGCAAGGATTATATCGTGGTCCTGCCTTTTTCTCCTCTCTCTCCCTCTCCCTCTCCCTCTCCTTCGCTCTCTTCTCTTTCCCGCGCGAGAGACCACCGTGCAATCTCCGTTAAACGAGATAACCCGTGGTCACGGTTTTACAGATCCGTCCACTTCCGTGGAAAAATTACCCGAGCCTGGCCGAATAAAACGCAGCAAAACGATGCGATCTCGATTTTCCTCTTCTTCCCCCGACCAACTCCCGGAAGAGACCCCTACGTCTCTGCAACGTCCCTTTGGGCTACCTAATCCCTCGTCCGATCTCGTCTCTTCTCCAACCTGACCATCGTGTGTTTCGCTACACGAGAGGCGTGGCTGCGAGAGCATCGGGACGTAGCAGCGCAAACAAATCGTCGTCGAGATAGATAAGCTTTATCTGACTACCGGATAACCCTGGTCAGCCCTTTCGGGGAAAACCGCACACTTCTCTCTCGTTGCTTCCCGACACTCCAGGACGTGTACTTGCACGCGACTTACCGAATTCTACCGTAATCCTTCCTTCTTAATCCTCGCGAGTTTTCCCTTCTCCCCCATTTTTCACCCTAACGATATCGTCTAATAATATCGAATAGATTTCCTATTTCACAAGGCCTATTTTTACGAAGGACCTCCAGAGATTTCCCGTCCTCGCCGGAGGGATAGTCCCTCGGCGCGTATTTTTATCGCGTCGACCCTCGCTCGGCTCGAATTCGCCGGCTTTTCAGGGGTAAACGGAACGGTTTCGGGGTTGGTTCCCCTCTTTCGTTGCTTTTACCCGAGGAGCAACAGGTGTACGAGGGTCACGCGCACGCTAAACAGAGGGACGGTGCACCATGTGTTTCATTAATTAGCGCGATCGACAGTTCGCAACTTGATTAACCGTCCTGCTTCTTTGTCTCGACTCGCTGAACAGCGTGGGTAGCCGGGTGGACGACCACAGTCGATTTAGACGATTGCGAGTTATTATCGATGTTGGTAAATAACTGTCTCGCTTAATTATACTGAATTGAAACGTTTACCGTTACCGCGAATCAGACGATAGATTTCTGCTAGCAACGACACGAACGTATTCAAAGTAAAGCGTAGCAAAGTATTGTTCGTCGAGATACGAACGGATAGATCCCTGTAACAAGTGTATTTAATAAAGTTTAACGATATTTACCAGTTGGATTTGGTTCATTCCGGTGAAAATGAACCCGTGCAACTTTCCAAACGCAAAGAAACAGCGGTTACGACACCGGTGTCGTTTTTGATGTCTTAATTAGCCGGATCGGGCTAGAGGGAAGTGTCAATTAGAAGCACGAACGATCGGAGCGGCTCCCGGCGCGAAAACTGTTATGGCAAAAACCTGGAAAAAACGAGGGACAAAGGTAAAAACGGGCTGTAACCGTTTTCTCGCGTGCCAGCCGCTGCTATGCGGTCTCTGGCTGTGATTGCTACCTTTGTCATCCGCGTGATCCGACGCCGTGATCCTCCTGAACATCCCGTGAAATCCTGCCCGGAGACGTTCCTCTGGCACCGTGAACGGCTGCCAATTGAATCCTGAATTCATCTTAAATAGCCCTGAAATGAAACGGATCGAGACACCGAGATCGATGCATCTGTAATTGAAACGATCGTGGAATGTTTGGGATAAAAGTTGGAAATAAAAACGGAGAATTCACTAATGGTTTTACCGAGAACTCCGATGAGATAAAACAGCCATATCTAAGTTTAATTTTTAATTAACGTTTACTAAATTAGCATAGTAATTTCCTTCTTCGTTCCTCTCGAATTTAACACTCCGCGTTTTATGCTTATATCGAAGCTTCCTGCGAGTAAAAGGTAATTTTGAATAATTTTTTGCTATCGTGTTCGACGAGAATTTTTAACCAGGCGTAGTGGAATACGGATAAAAGCGACACGTCGATGGGACTCATTCATCTCGAATTTCTTGGTAGAACAATCGCGAAGATAAATTGGGTGGGATTTGAAAAAAATGGAGCGTCGGAGTGGCGTACGCGTAGCGTAGCAACGAAACGAAACGAAACGAAACGAGAGAGTGGAAGATTTTGGAACCGAGGTGCACACACAGGCTAGTAGTTTGTTCAGGACAGCTGCCGCAGTTGTTTGGCTGCTGAGTATATTCCAGAGTCGCCGTGGAAAGAGGGATAAGCCAGAAGACGTTGCCAGCACGTGCCCCGTGTCCGTTAAAACTCATCTACAAACTCACTTCGCCGTGTTCCACGTGGAGGAGAGGAGAGGACAAAATTACGACCCCATAAGCGGCCGTCCTAGCAACTCGATCGTTTTTTAATTCCCTTTCTGGGGAAAAAAGAAGAGAGAGAGAGAGAGAGAGAGAGAGTGGGAGGGAGAGGTCGTGCAGACGTTGCGTGCATTTCCGGGAAAATTTCACGCCAACCAAATCTATGTTCGAGTAATGTTCTTCTCGTAATCACGCGACACAGTGTTTATCGGAATTTTTTACATTTCTAGGAAATTAACGAGAGTTTCAAGATTAGACGTGACGCCTTTTATAAAATGATTCCGATTTTTATCGCGCATTTCCGGGAAAATTTCGCGCCAATCCTTGTTCGTCTAATTTTGTTCTACTAATTACGCTAACCGCGATTATCAGCCAGCGATAGTACGTGTTTCCTGGTTTTTACGCCTCTAGGAAATTATTGAATCCGTTAAGCTTAGGCGTGGGTCCTTTTACAGAATAATTCCGATTTTTATGTAAATATCAAGGAATAAGGAGTACATCCTCCAAACTATATTGTTTCGAATAAAAACGTTTGATACTAATATGCGACTTCTTCCACGGAATTTTTTCCGTAGTCACTGCCGTAAATTTAACGTAAAAAAGCACACTTTGCAGGTATTTAGAGGAAAAACGTCTGGAACAGAACTGATACACCGAGAGTCAAAACAGAAGACTGTTATCCCTATTTGTTATCTCTATCGTCAGGACTCCAAACGTCGGAGACGCAACGCGATAATGCATATCGTTGTCCTTTAAAAGTTACATATACCCATGAGGATGTAAATGCATCAGACAGGAAATATCTTTTAAGATAGAACTCGGAAAGAATAGTCGTGGAATCGAAGAAGATCTTGCAGCTTTTAATTATACTTGGAAGAATACTTAGACCGTGGATAAATCGGAGGGTGCGAGGAGGCGAGTAGGCCAGAGAACGGTGAAAATAAAGAAGCATAAAACTGACGCGGCTGTAATAAACCCGGGGACAATAAAAATGTGAACGATCGAGGCGATCGCGGCGTGGAAGTAGGGTAAATTTGCAATTGAAATCGCTGCAGTTCGCGGCGACAAAGGCTGCTTTCGCGACGGTTGCACGGTCATCGGGGAAAAATGCACGCGCGCCCTGGAACAGCGAATGGCCGGGGGGCGGTTATTAAATTCGCGTGGTCCGAAGTGAAAGACCGCGCGGATGGAAACGGAGCAGATCTCGGTTCAGAGTGAACTTTCTATCGCGGCTAATTAGCGAACGGCGAACTTTCAGAAGCGACTCGCCCGTAATAACGCGGTGTATCGCTCTCTTTCGTCGTCGAACCTGCTCGTCATTCCTTCCGATCGGATCAGCCGTTCGAAAAGAGACTGCCAGCTAGACGGAACGACGGCCGAAAGGTCCGCGATGAATTAAACGGCAGGCGTTCTTTTCCATTAAAATATTCACGAAGCTCGAGGTTCATGCATATTCGAGGACCTAATCCTCCATATGGACAGCTCCTAATCGCGCTTAATTCGAGAAGAAAATTCAACCGGCAGGCCAAAAGGCGGCAGTAAATTCGTTTTACAGTCCCGGGGAGTCCTGGCCGCTCGGGGCGGATCTCCGGCATGGAAATCCGTCCTTTCCAGTCGATTAAGATTATCGCAGGAAAGAAATATTCTCGGTGGAACGCGCGGTATCGATAGTCCGGGGTAGAGGCCCGGCCGCAAATAACACGAGCTATGCAAATTTATGTTGAACGAGCCGGGTCAAGTGTCAGCTGGGTCGCGGGTCATTAGCCATTTGCATTTCCATTCGATTAAGCAATGCTCATCGCGGATAGCTTGGCTTCGATATCGGACTCCGTATCGAATTTTCTTGCGCTGCGATAAAAAAACCCAAAGAGAGAGAGATAAAGGAACCATTCGCACCTGCGCTTTCTCGGTCCCTCGACTCGCGAATTATTCTTCCAGGTCGTCGGTTCGAGACCCGGGACCTTTGTCTTATCAGAAGGTTTCAACGGATATCTTTGCTAAACGATCTTCGAGGTTTTAGGTCGCAGACTAGAATCTTGGAATAAAGAGCAATTGGACAGATGGTCTCCGATTGGTTGAACGGTTCCTACCGTGGCAAGAAATTACCGAGAATCTAATCTAGACGAAGTGAGAGAGACTTTGAGAGACTAAAAAGTCCCTAGCCCTTCGATCGTTCACCGGTTCGCTTTGGTTCTTGCATCGAAGAATCGGCGATTGCTGAACAAACGCGACGTTTTCTACATACCAGACTAGAATCTTAGAATCAAGAACAATTGGACAGATGTAGAACTGGTCTCCGATTGGTTGGACGGTTCCTATACCGTGGCAAGAAATTAGCGAGAATCTAATCTAGACAAAGTCGCTCGCGTCGAGTGACTAAAAAGTCCCTGACGCCTCGATCGTTCACCGGTTCGCTCCGGTTCTCGCGTTGACCGATGAATCGGCGATTGCTGGACAAACACGAAAGCGGAGACATCGATAACGATTATTGGAAGACCGAGGACGAGGAGGTGGATAGAGTAACTTCGGGAGCGCGATAGTAGCAGATGCATCCTCGGTCGGTTCGGAGCAGCTCGCAGGCTAACAGCCATTACATCAGATACGATTAGTCGCACGAAAGGAAACGTAATGTCCACATGCTCCAGTTGTAGCGTAATTACGGCCCGCGGCTCTGTTGCGTACGGGGTGGAACCGTAAAGGCACCGGTTCGAAAGGTTTCGTGCGAGAAAGTAGCAGTTACGCGCGCAACCTCCGTCGCTTAGGATTATCCAGGAAAAGTAAGACGAACCTGTTTATTCGGCTCGACACCTCCGCGGCTGTTTAATTTCTAAGTCTCGTCGACCAGATCTTCTCACGGTGGCTGAAAACGAGAAGGTCTCGTCCGACAAACTTTCCTCTGACTCTGGTCGAACGATACCAACGCGTTAATGTAACAAAGAAAAGCCTCTGCTACGAATCGAAATAAACAGCTTCGATGGAACTAACCTACCTCACGGAGCTCGAAAGATTGCTCTGGAAAGCTTGGCTACTCCGAACGAGAAAAACACGCGTGTCCCATTATCCAAGACCTCCTTAACGACCACCGAAATATCCAAACGATCCTCCACTCGCATTCCTACCACGTGTCATTCTGCCAACTCTGTCTAGCCCATACCGAGCAGTTGGACCATTCTACGCGAGCCAAAAATTACTCGGGAATCTCGGTGGGAATTTCGCAAAGTTGAAATGGTGGAGTGTCGGGAAAACGGGGACCGAAAATTCCTCGATCACGGAGGTCCCCGATCCTCGACGGGTGACAGGAGATAAATCTGCGAGCTCGGGGATCGACTCCATCGCGATCCACGGAATCCGAGGGGGCACCGGGCATTTACGGGCAGGGCTCGTCGTGCTCGATCATACACGGCATTCGCAACGAGCCAGCCACAGGCGTCGTTCCTGCAAATGTGGTCCGATTGATATTCCATCCACGGGGCAAGCGTTGCGCCGTGGCACGTGGGTTTTCAATTCGACTCCTCTCCGCCGACGCGGCGTTCCGTTCCGTTCCGTTCCATTCCGTTCCGTTCTTTCGATCCTTCCAACCGGACGATCCTTCTTCTTCTTCTCCCTCGATTACACACCTTCCGCTCGGCCCCCGTGCCCCTGTCGCGATGAATAATTCCGTGTCGCGGCTGCTACACTTTGCACCCGTGCCACGGGTGCCTCTATCGGCCGGGAATTTCACGGGAACACGGGGAATCCTGATTTTTCGAAGGAATTCCACCAGGGTGTTCAGTGAATTATACATGGACCGCGGTGCTTCTTCTTCGCTTCCATTTGGAACATCTTCATCCGCGATCTCTCCCTGGAGTTGTAGACGTTCGTACTACCGTGTCTCTTTTTCGACTCGAGTTACTACCACGTATCGGTGATTTATTTTCTTTTTGTTTTTTTGAGGCGTTTAAACACACCCAAGCTGAAATATTCGTCGCGGTATCTCGAGACGATAGCCTTTGGACGAATTTCCGCTTAACTCACTAGCGCCACCGCGGCTCGTATCTACGGTGTATGCAAATATCGCGAGTTTCGCGTGTATCGTTGGGTTATTTAAATATTTCCGTTTAACCCGTGTGTATTCCAGTGCGAAAAACTCGAGTTTGAAGATTTCGAAAAGGATTATTTTCTCTTATAAATAAAACGATAACTCGGAGAGTTTGCGCTGTAGAATCAGCGGTGAGATCGTATAAAAATTTTCTTCATTTTCAATTCGAGGTGGTAATTAACACGGGTTTTGGAATTCGATTAAACTGCGAGCGAGGGTGGCCTGCGTATCACGAAGGGTTAATGATATTCCGGATTTATTATTTGTATCGCGTGTCAAATTCGCCGGGGCCATTTAAGGAGCATCGAGCCGGAGTTCTCTAGCGAGTGGCCGCTCGAAACGAGCAGAGCGTCGATACTTTGTACGTTTGTAACCGCGCGGCGGTATGCAAATTTCCGCTCGCACGTGTTCGTGCGTGGCGGCGCGCACACGCACGCGGCCGCGTGTGCCTGTGCGCGTAGAGACAAAGGTGCTTATGGGTTACGGGAGACTTACCGTGCGTGCACGCCATACATACTTAATGGACTTTCGGCGGTACGCCGTTGGAAGAGCTTATAGCCATGCAAATCCAGCTGTGCAGATATCCCCGCGTTCCCCAAGGAAACACGATTTTTATCGTGCCTCGCCAGCCTAAGTTCCTTCACGCCGCGACTAGCGTTGCTTTCGTCTACCAGCCCAGCCCCCTTCTTTTCCTCTTCTTCTTCCTCTTCTCCTTCTTCCTCCTCCTCTTCTTCTTCCTCCGCGTTTCTCCGCTGGCAAAATCTCGAGGAATGATCGGAAATCGGTGGATTTATTGTCCCGGAAACTGACTCTGGAAGACTGGCCGGCAGAGAGGGGCTGTGGCGGCTATTTCCCGCTTATCGGAAACGGAAGAGACGTAAGCCAGAGCGGGTTCGATAAGATACGGCTGGCGAAAACAAAAGCAGCGGTCTACTGGCATGACTTCTCTGGACAAAAGGACGCGCATCGTCTGTCTAACGTAGTTGTTGCCAGAGAGATTCGTCGAGGCCTACGGTCTTCCGATCTCTCATCCCCCCTTTCAACGGAATATCCCCCTCTTCGGTTAGGCTGTCTGGCTATGAATTCGCACTTTCGCTCTCTCCACCTGTGAACCTAATTAAAACTACGAAGCGCAAGAACGGGAGAATCTTAATCACAATAGGCTACAATTACCGGCGACCTTGGATCCTCGATAAGCCACGTTGAAAGACACTTTAACGGATTCGAAGTTACTCCTCCTTGGAATTATTCGAAGTCGGGGCTTCCATCGAGCGTGTTTGGAAATTTTTTTACAGTTTTCGAGGACTTTTTGTCGTAGGTAAAAAAATTGTTTCGCGTCGATATTGCACGCGTCGTTGCGTAGGCTAGAAGAGGCTGATCGGTTAATCTGCTAATTAGCGATCGAGAAATTATGTCTCGAGTGCAAGGGGTCAATAGTATAATATTCTATTCGTATACATAATGTATTACACGAGAGTGAAACACTGTACCTGAATGCCGTTCGAAGAGCAGACTGCGTCTTGCACTTTGCGAGGAGACGATTTCAAAATTTCCTCTTATTCCGTTTTCTCTTTCGAATCGCTAGGCGTTGAAAAGGAAAAATCGATGCACCGCTCGAATTGGAACCCGTGCTTTCGATCCCGAGGACCCCGATGGAACACGGAACGAGTCTTTTGTTTCCGACCGATCGAGATGATTCGTTTCAACGTTTTAACCTCGCTTTACCGATTTACTTCAGAACGTAAAATAGCACCGATTAACAAAAAAAGTAAATCGCAATGAAGAGACCTCGTATGAACATTTCCACCTCGCTTTCCCAATGTTTCTTTCGGTGTAAATCAATGGCGATCGTCGAGAAAGTAAAGCGCAACGATGAAAATCCATCCGAACGCTTTAACCTCGCTTGGCCGCTTAATTTCAGGACGCGAAATAACGCTGTTGGATAAAAAATGAAAGCACGAGGAAGCTCGGAAGGCGAAAAATGGAGAGACGGCTAGACCCGGGACAAAGAGTAGTCTCGCGAAGCGTATTCGGCGCTCGCGCCATAAGGCGTGCGCCGCGCTTGGCATAGAGCAAGCGTACCTACAACGACGATGCACCTGCACCTGCCCGCCAGTTGCACCCCTCTTTACGACGATGCTATCTAGGATGGTGTGCATGCCCCCTCGCCTGCGTTCGCCTGCGTTCGCTTTCGCTGCTGCTGCTGCCGACGCCGCCGCCGCGACACCTGACGCGGCTCTCTCTTCTGCACGCGCGTCGCTGCGCTGCGCGTGTGCACGCCGCTTTGTGAGAAGTACCATTAACCTGGCTTCTCACACATCCACCGGTCCCGACTCTTCTTCGTCTGCCTCCTCGTCTTTCTCTCTCTCTCTCTCTCTTTCTCTCTCCCTCCTCTCCTGTCTCGCCGCAACGGTTTACCACCTACCGATCATTTTCCTACGCAATTTCGTCCGCGATTCGCGTGGGTCTGTCTATCGCCTGATTTTCCAAGGTTGTTCGGGGTCAGAGGGGACGACGGTTATCGGACAGGTCCTTGGCGTTGCTTCTCTATCGGAGATACGCGGGGTTTTCTAGTGGAGATTTGGGGGTATGTTAGCTTGCGATTTTTGACGAAACTCGAATGAGTGAAAGTTGTTTAATTTTGTCTCTTGGGAATAGAAGATTGGATACGTAATTGTGTATTTAACCTACGTATCGCGTAGGTTAAAGCAGATGACAGAAATGTTGGAGAGGAATTATTAGGTTGGGAGTGTTTTGAATATTGGAAGGAGTTCTGCTCGTTTATGAGCGGAATTTGTAAAAAAATATCTTCTTCGACGCCGAAAATTATTTAGGGTGTTCTATTATTCTGTAAACCCATACACTATATTCCGAAACATCGACGAGTAAACGAATTAAACGAAATCCTATCTCTGAGAAGCTGAAAGTTAAAAATAATTCGAATCTTTCTAGACCAAGGTCAAAGGTATTCACATGCGATGTTAGTCTTCGAGAGTACTTGGAAATTATAAGACGTCGAGGTGTCACTTTGTCTAATTAATTAAGATCCTAGTTCTCGAGTACCCAATCTCCAAACCGCTGAAAATGAAAAGAATCAACGGTTACCTTTCGAATCAGAGGCACGCGCGTTGATTTCAAGGCTAACACCGACGAGTCTAAGTGAAACGCGAGAAAGAATCCGAGTCTTTTCCCGAATTTCCCGGGACGTCCGATCGAACGAAGAAGCGCGGAAAATCGAACGGCTTAACATGAGCGCATCCTCACGTTGCAGATATACCGGCACAAGTGCCGCCGTTAACACCTGGGACCAACAAGAAGATGACCGAGGCCCTGGAGGCCTCTTTCGCCTCCTGGGAGAAGGAACGAGTCCGCCTCAACATAACCAAAGGTGAGTGCCGCCTTTTTCCTTCTTCTCTCCGTCAAGGAAAACTCTTTCTCCCTTTCTTTCTTTTTTTCTTTCTCCTTTTCCCGCTTCCTTCTGCGCGTTCCATGGCGTACAAGTTTCTCAACGACTTCTAATTACAGAATCACCGCGATCCTATTCGCGAGCTTTGACGTTTTCATTCGAATCCTCGGCCTGTTTATGCGATTCTTCTAAGTTCTAAGCGATAGATTTATTTTCCGCTCTCTCCGACCTATCTTTCTAGAGGTAACTTTTGTAAATCGGATTTGATCCTGTTAAGAACCTATTAGAGACTCCTTGAGCGTATGGTTAAACTCGGGCCACTTCGAATTTATCCGATCCGATCCTCTTTCTTCTGCACGTTCCATGGCGTACAGGTTTCTCAACGACTTCTAATTACAAGATCATTCTCGCGCTATGCATCGCGAACCTATTCGCGAGCTTTGACGTTTTCATCCGAATCCTCGGCCTGCTTCTGCGATTCCTCCAAACTCCGAGCGATAGGCTTATTTTCTGCTATCTTCGATCTATCTTTCAGAGTTACCTTTTAGAAATCGTCGCTTTTGATCTCGTTGAGAAACTGTTAGAAGCTCCTTTAGCGTATCGTTAAACTCCAGTCACCTCGGGTTTATCCGATCTATCGATCGTTGCTCGATCTGTTTATAGATTTTTATTAAGACATCCGAAGTGAAATGAGTCGCGCCTATTATTTATCGATTTGTCCAGTTTTTGCAGCGTCTCGTGGCATTCGCGTTTTTCCATCCGAGTGTTATTCTCGATCGCATAATCAGACGAGATTTTAATCGACGTAGCAACACGCGGCATCGGTCTATTTCAAGCGTTTTCTGCGTCTGATATTCCTCTCTCTGGCTTCGTCTCCGATCTTCGAAATTCGTCTTCGCTTTGGAAAACGCTTCTTCCCCGCGACGAAGATCGCTGAATCGAAAAACAGAGCTTATCCTCTGTTTACCAACGATTCAGAGATCCACACGGATAATTATCCCTCTCCGACTTCGTCTTCGATCCGGAACACGCTTCTTCCACGCGACGAAGTCCGCGAAATCGAAAAACAGAGCGTGTCGTTGTTTACAAACGATTCAGATATCCACGCGGATGATCGGAACCCCACGAATTACTGTCGACACTGTGGAAATCGGTCGGACACCATTGACTATACCACTCGCGCGGTTCCCGAAATCTTCTCGCCACTTCCTCGTTTATTTCCGCTCCTTTACCCCGTTGGAAAGTCCTGGAGACATATACCAGCAGACTACACCGGGAGATACACGATCACTTGGAACTGGTAGGATAATAAGTTGTAAAAACGGCTTGGGCGAAGAGTGGCCGGGGCACGATAGGCGAAACGAGCTTCTCGTTCGGTTGCACAACTCGCGTCACGGTGGAGCGCGGACGAGAGAAATTTGTCGAAAAATCGGAGTGTGGTCTTCGTGTGCCCTTTCGAAACCGGGGGAAAACCTCGTGCGTGCATAGATGCGTGCGTGCGTGCGTGCATACGTGCGTGCGTGCGCGGAGACGCGAGTATATACGCGATGTGATGCGATGTGCGACGAGGCGGCGATGTGCAGGAATTGTGAATGTGATGTTGATGGTTCTGATGGGGAGCCGATGCCACACATCCGGTATGCGCATTCAGAGCCACGCGGGTGTGACGTTACTTCCGGTCTACATGCCCCGGGTTCGTACCCTCCGGCCAGATCACCTACAGTCTGACCTCCGTGAACCTAACGAGCAACCTCGCGCCGTTCCACTTTACAGCGGACCGCACTCTCTCCCTCTCTCTCTCTCTCTCTTAGTTCGTCTTCTCCGCCATTGGTCTTCCGTTCGATCTTTTTTGGCGTCCATTGTCTTTGCTCTGGCGTTTAGACGGTTTAGGACAGCGAGAACGGACGGAGGCGGTCGATAATTTGGGGAACGGGTTTGAAAGTTCGAAATAGGAATGCCATTGTGCAGGGAATAGCTCGTTCGATCTCGAAGCGGGGCCCGATTCGATTCGGGCCCTCAGGTCTCGCTCCCTTACGGCCTATTTACAGGCCTTTGTTGCCCGGTGTACTTTGTAGTCCTTAGGTTAACGCGAGGAGGTTGCCGGAGGAATTAGCGAAAGTAATCTAAACGGCCGGGCCTGTTAACGCGATCCATTTCTCGAGGTTGGAACCGTGCGTGCTGGTAGAACCATCGACGAAGGCACCTGCTGCACCGAGACACGGCGTGCATTCGCGATCGCGTCGCAGGACGTCAGAACCCTCTGACGCATTCGTTATTATGATTTATTCAGAATTTGCCTTTCTTATGAATAATAAGCGCCGCCAAGGATGCATCCTCTTTGTCGAATCGAGACACGACGAGGCACGTACAGCATCGGCCAAGCATCGACACAGTGTCAGAATGTTGCCCGACACTCTTCGGCTTATCGCGCTACCACTCGCGCGATCCTCCACGCTCCTTCGCTTCGTCCGTTCAAATCCTGCCGGTGAAGCTTTTCGCGCCTTTTGCGCCCCGACCGGTTGGCTCTTCGAATCTCCAGGGGCGATACAGGATCGTACGCTTGGATCCCAGGGTTAGATAGATAAGGTGCTCGATCGGAAGCAACGAGGACGAGTGGACGATGGAAACGCGGCGTCGGAGATGACAAATTAAAATTTCCACAGTGACGCGTGCTGTATTACTTCTCCGACCGTCTATCAGAGAGAGAGAGAGATTCGTAGAAAGAAAGAAGGTGGAATAGAGTGAGAGGGAGGAGAGGAAAAGAAGAAAGAAATTGGCGTCCACCTGTCGACGAGGGGCCGGAGAAATTTATCACTGGAGGGCAGGTACATCGTATCGTAGGTAAACTGCGAGGGCCCGGGCCCCGGCATAAGCCAGAGACGGTTCCTAAACCAACCGACCGAAATCACAGTCGGTATTTCTCGATTATCGTGGAAAAAGCTTGCGCGTGGCACCTGCGGCGATTATCTGTGTTTGAGGATCTCTCTCTCCGCGAGAGCTCGATCCCCTTCGCGCCGCGGTGTGCTTTTCGGACTGCCTGGACGACGTTCGTTCGCGGTGGCCATTTTCTTTGCCATCGCCGACTCGCTCCGTTCCTCGTAGACCTCTGGAGGGTTCCTCGTAGGCAATTCGGAATTCAAGGTAGACCGGCCGCGGTCTCCGGTTTTCTCTGCCGCGCCGCGGCATCCGGAGGAACGCGATTTTTCTCCTCGGACGAAAGGGAGTCAAAGGTGCCGGGCCGGTAATAGCTCACCGGGAGGGGCCCGAGAGGGGCCCGGGAGGGAAGCTGGAAGAAGAAGGAATGGCCATATCGAAATCGCGGACTCGCGGGCCGATCGCGGGATCGTGGCCGCGCGTCGCCGCGCGTCGTCGCGCGTCGCTACGTGACTCGCGAGAGTAAGGCGGTTTTTATGAATGGAAGGTGCCCGACGCGCGCCGCGTTCCGGGAAACGATGAAACGACGAAGCGCACACGGAGGATCGAGCCGGGGATCGGTACCGCGGCGATAATACATAAATAGAGGAAAGGTGAGAGAGAGCAAAGAGGACTGGCTCGCGCGAGTCTCTAACGGCACGGCACCATCAAAGCGGCCGCCGATATTTGAGGATCGCGCCGATGTTTGCCGAACTTATTCCTTGTCAGCACTGTTAACACACTCTCGCTCCTCTCCCTCTCTCTCTCGCGCCCGGTGACACCCGCTCGTCGTCCCTTCCGCTCGGTCTTCCTCGATTACTCCGTTTATTTCGCTCTTAACCACCTCCTAAACGGTTAAGCCGCTTTCCTTCTTTTCTCGGACCAAGCCGAAAATCCTCTCGCGAGCAGAACGGCATCTCGAAGTTTTCGAGTCGCGTCGTGGAAATTTCCATCGCGCTAACCCTTTCACCGGCGAGAGTTTCGACGGTCTCTGAACTATTTTCCGCCTCGACTCACTAGCGCCACCGCGGCTCGTATCTCCGATGAACGCTCCGCGCGGATATCGCGCGCGTCGTTGGACTATTTCTCGATTTTACCGATATAGTCTCGCAATTTTCTTCTTCTCGTGAAACTCGAGCTCTTTAACTCTCATTAACTCTTCGTCGATTTCGGTGAAATAATTCGAGCCTGGAGAAGCATCGAATCCCCTCGAAATAAATGGTCGAAATATCAACCCGTCTTTCACCGGAGAAAATTGAAATCCGGTCCCGAAGCTGCCGCTCGCAGCGAAGAAGCGTCGCTAATCCCTAGCTAACGATCGAGTTACCCCGCGAGCATCCGGTCGTTTCTCAATTACGTCGATATAATTTTCGCGTTACGAGCGATAGAGCGTAATACTCGTATAGACGAGTGAGAAGAAAAAGCGTTCGTCGCGAAGATATTCGCGCGCGAGGGTAGAATCAGCGATTACAGAGCGTGCTATCGCGGCGGTCGGGGCTAGCATACTCTCGCGAGCGCTCATTCGCTGCTACAGCTTTTAATCAGCCGTGCCGCAATAGGCTAATCTAGGCAATTAGTTTGCTACGACGTAATCAACCGGCAGATAAGGTGAACCAGCGGGTGGGAGTTAAAAGTCCTGTATTACATTAGATTACTCTCCGCGCATTATCATCGCCCGGAGAGAGGAATATGCAGATCGTCGCGCCGCTGGTCACAGATTATCTGTCAGTGGTTTCTTCTGCTCTTTTGCCTTTCCAAACGAATACCAATCCTCCTCTTTTTCTCCCTTTTTCTTCTTTTTTCTTCCCTTTTTCTCACTGTTTTCTCCATTTTCCGCCCTTTTCCTATCTTTTTCTTCCTTTTTCCTACCTTTTTCTTCCTTTTTTTCTCCCTTCTTCTCCCTTTTCCTCCATTTTTCTCCTGCCTTTTTCACCGATCAACGTTGGTCCTCGCAGCGGAGAAACGAAGCGGGGATTCGGAGGCGTACCGAGCGGAAGAAAGCGAGAGACGCGACGGAATGGTGGAGAGTGAAACTTTGGTCGGGTTTGCGCGCGTTTCGACGAATTCTTTGGCACGCGGCGAGGAGACAGAGAGGAAGAGGGCCCCGCGTTAGGGCAGGCCGGTTCGTCGTAATTTCTGTTTGCATTATGAGCCGAACTGTACTTTTACGCGGGAAGATACCGCGAAACAATGCAAGACACGCGTGCAAATATGGGCGCGCACCTCAAATGGGACATTCCAATGTTTCTCGGTATTGCTTCTACCAAAGATGGCCGGGGCCCCAGCACCGATCATGTCGTCAACCCGACGCAATATCTTTCCCGTCTTCGAGAAGCCTTTGTCTCTCCTCGCCGTCTCTCTTCGTCTCTACTTTTCCACGACCGTTCTTGCGTTCTACGATTTTTATTAAATTTTCCCACTTAGTTTATTTCCCGTCTCGTTCCGCTTTCCAATTCCAATCATTTCCATTCGAACAAATTCTCTACGTGTACACGAAGATAAAAACAAACACAGAGAGGTGATGATTTAAAAGTTTCAAAATTTCGTGCATATCGTTATCGTTCGACGATTTGATTCGACCGTTGGTCTATCGAAATGTCTTTGCTCGACGCGGGGAGAATTTTACTGTCAGCCTTTTCGAGGGAAAAGGAGAAAGGAATCTGGCGAGAGATGGAAACGCTGGAACTGGTCAGATTAGAATAGATACCGATCGTTTCCTGTTGGAAAGCATCGGGAAACGCGATTAGCCGCTGAGATTCGAGTAATCGTCCCCGAACAGTTAGTTTTTACTTGCCGGTGGATCCTCGCGGTTCTATCGGAGGAAAACGAAGGAAGGGAGCGATTAAGCAACTGGACGATAATGTTTTTCCAGATCCGAGGCAATGGTCGGAAGCAGCTGTCGCTCACTGGCTGCACTGGGCGATCGGGGAGTTCTCCCTGGAGGGTGTGGCGATGCAACCCTGGCAGCACATGACCGGGAAGCAGATTTGTGCCATGGGCAAGGAATCCTTTTTGGCACGTGCTCCGGCCTTCATGGGCGATATCCTGTGGGAGCACCTCGAGATCCTGCAGAAAGGTACGTGACTTCACCCCGCTTCTTCGTTACGCGTTTCGTTTCGCCTCTCGACTCGCGCAGCAACTCGTCGAGATTCGTCGCGATTTATCGAGATTTATCGAGATCTCTATTCGATAAATCGGTGAAAGGAAACGGAGACTGAGAATTAAAAGTGCGCTCGGCAGAGGAGCGGGAGAGAAGATCCGAGACCGTGGGCGAGATTCGCGAGAGGAAAAGCAGGTTGGAGCGGAAGAGTCGTTTTCCTTGGGACATCCCATAGTCCGGTGGACAAAAACACAGATCGAATTGCCGTGAAATCGCGATGTGACGGCAGGCACAGGTAGAGGGTGGCAGAGAGAGAGAGAGAGAGAGAGAGAGGGGAGGGAGAATAAGAGAGACAGGGGAACAATGACGAGATCGCGGAGGCGAGACGCGTATCCTCTCTCTTTCTGTGTGCGAGCTTCGTGTTTTCAGCGTTTCGAAGCGTTGAATCGGCACTTTTTATTCGAAACGAAGGAGAGAATGGGGAAAAAAGAGCCGCACGCCATAGAAACTCCCACTCCGGATATCCTGTGCCACCAGAATGCTCCCGTGCCATTGCCTCGGCCACTTAGGCGGTTTTCGGACCGTTCTACGTACCAACGTGTGGCCCCCGATGCGTAGGACCGTGCACGCAGCCCCGGGAATCCGCTCGTGTTTCGATTACGAGATAGACCCCGGGATCCTTTACAATCCCTCGGCCGATTTTTACGGCCAGACAGCCTCCCAATCGAACGATAATAATACTCCCGAGGACAATACACGCAGGATAATAATACTCCGTTCCGATAGGTGTTCCTTCTCTGTTCCTGGAGGAGATCTAGGGGCGAGGGAAATTCGAAAAATCGCAGAGCGGGAACTTTCATCGGCTTCCCGAAGAATCGATCTCTCGTCGCGATCGGTCCCCTCCTCTGCCGGTCTCTCTCCGCGAATGTTGTTCCTCGTTATTACGCCGGTGTCGTGTGTCGCGGATCGAAGGAAGCTTCCCTGGAACTTCTACATCTTCGCCGGCGACGGACAGGAAGGACGCGAGCGAGACGGAGAAAGAGGGAGAAAGAGGTTTAAAGACAGAGAACCGGGTATGAAATGATCCCGGCAGGAAGCGCAGGTTCACCCATGATTTAATTCCCGTTAAGTAAAAGCCCGTACTTCCTCATCGATTATTCGTGTCGTCTGATCGCCGAGGAAACCGCGATTCAATCGACTGGCCCGATTAGACACGTAACACGAACCCCGGCCAATCGGATTTTTATCCGCGGCACCCGTCGTCTCTCTTTCTTCGCGTTATCGCGCCGCGCAACCGTGTGACCAATTAATTCTCGATTTAATAAAAACGCGTTACGAGCCGAGCGGATTGCTTTATGGCGTCGCGTCGCGGTATGCGGCGCTGGTGCTATCCTCGGGACGAGAGCCGATCGCGTCTCGACTCCTTTGATGCGAACGATAAACAGGCAGCGGCGATTACAATAACGGTAAGAATAATAACGATAAAATGGAAGAAGCGCCATTGCCGCTCTAAATATAGAAAGAACAGTCTGCTATAGATACCGGCTATCTGCGTTATCGGGAAACAATGAGTAGAGGCTCTATAATGAGACGCGGCAGGATAATTATTCGAGATAAGGACGGGCATCATAGTGGAGCAGATATGCTCGCGCGATAACGGAGACAACAAAGCGCGACGCAACGCGATATCGGCCTCGAAACCAGACGACGATTCGGCATCGATTCGCCGATCGATTCGCGATCCTGCCTCTTCTTTTTTCTTTCTTTTTTTTCCCCCCTATCGATGCTCTTTCGTACCAGTGACGAAACAATGGAAGAACGCTCGTGATCCGCGGCCAATCGCGATTCAACGCGCGCGTATGTGTACGCGCGTAGACGCGACATAGCGTGGGTAATCGCTTTGATTCCGCGAACGAGAACGGATATTAGGAAACTCTCTCGTGCGCCGTGAAAAAAGAAGGGGAAAAAAGAGAGAAAAGGAGAAAAAAAAAAAGTGGAAACTAAAAAGCTGCATCCTCCCGATGCGCGCACGATCGAAATCCGCGATCGCGTCCTTTCGTTTCGTCGTTCCGTTGCGCAACTCTCGATTTCCAATTTTTCTTTTCTCTCTCTCTCTCTCTCTCTCTCTCTCTCTCTTTCTTCCCGAGTTTCTCCCCCTCTCTCTCTCTCTCTTTCTCTTTGAATTCGACGAGTTCCAACGGTCGGAATAGGCACAGTGAGAGGGTGTGTCGGGAGAGGAGGGAGGAGAGAAGGAAGATGATTTTCGCATCGCGCAAGCTCTGCCCGGCGAGAAACGCAGAATCGTTGGTTCGCCGATGAATCACGCCAATGGCAATCGTCTCCTTCGCAATAATGGCCGTAATAATGGAGCACGGCTAGATCGTTCATCACGATTACGTTGGCGGTGCTCTTGCACCGGAATGGTAAAAACAGGGACCGAGTTTGCACGCGCGGCTAACGCCGCCGCACTCTGAACGTAATTGGCTTAATCACATGGAATCCTATAATCGCGTAACTACGGGCACAAACATTAATTACTCCTGCCGCGTTGTTGCGGCTGCCGTGTGTAAACAGCGTGTTAGCGTAAACAATGTGACCTGAGGACGGAGCAGCAGGTTGACAGGATCGAACGAGGTACCGAACGATCGGTGAACGTCTCGCCAATCCCGGGACACATCGCGGACGAAGCTTATCCCGAACTCCGTGAAAGATCATTCCCGTCCATCGCTCTCTCACCGCGCCTCAAACACCTCCTCCTCTTCCTCCACGAAAGAACGAAAGAAGGGGTAATAGGAAAAAAAAGTAAAATAAAAAGATAGAACTATATAGATAGGAAAAAAAGCGAAGAACGAGAGAGAGGGATGACCGGTCGCGGGAGGAGAGGGAATGGGAGAACGTGGCGAACTGAGGAATTTGTTCCGTTTTCCATCCAGATGTCGACGCGGCGAAGGCCTCTCTGGAGAACGTGCCGGGGAACATGTACGAAAGCGTATGCGTGCCAGATTTAGGTGATTTCTTGGGATACCAGGGCGCGGCGCATCAGGTCGCGACCACGCCGGAACACGAGAGTCCAGCGACGCCAGCGAGTTCCTCCATCTCGAACTCGTCCGGGCCGCAAAACACCGGAAACCAACCGGCGGCCCCGTTGCAACCACCTTCCGCCCCGGTCTCTCTGCCCTCGAGACAGTATCATGACGATGGTAAGTCTCTCTTCTCTCTTTTCATCTATCCTCTGCTCCAGTTTCCTCGACGGACCGACGAAAGTAGGATAGTAGTAGGGACTGCTCCTCCGATCTGCTCTCCGATCGAGTCGGCAGAGTCGCGTAGTAGCTCCGCGTCGACCTCGATGTATGGAAATGAGAGTGACCGTTGTAAGTATCGATGGATTAACGTTAAGAGACGTGGTCCGAAGACACAGGTTCTCCTTCGACCAGCAGAGTGATAAATCGGAAGAGGGTTGCAGCCTTGTTCCCGTCAGTCTGTCGTTCTTAACAGTCTCGGTGACAATATGGACTCGGCCGAGCGTCGAATTCCTCCTGTCAGCGTCAGGTGTAGCCCGAAGGTAGAGATCTATTCCTGCCTCTGCTCTGTCCAGCGTTTCCCAACCCCCTAGTCCTCTCTGTCTACCTGAGTCGAAGCGACTCGGACGTGGAAGCTAGAGGGAAACTCGGTGCGCGGCCGGGAGAAGTCGATAGGAAGGCTGGATTCGGGTTGGGAAACGCTGGGCAGAAAGGACGACGCAGGCCAGAGACGAAGAAGACGCAACAGCCTGGCAAGTCCAGCGTGCGACAAGCCGATTTATTTATTTCCCCGATTGCAAGCGACGAACGAAGGAAAGCGTTGCGAGTGGCGGGCACAGAGGAGTTTCTCATTGTTACGTCAGGGTGGCTGATAGCATCTCTCGGCACGCCGCGTTTGCACGTGTTGTTGCCACAAGTCTCTCATTATCGTCGTTGTGTTCGCGTCTCGTTTAACCGTTTCGTCGTGATCCTCGCCTCCCTCCTGCCCCGGCGAGGAACCGGCGAGGAACCGGCGAGCGGCGGCAGGCCTCGCCAGCGACAATCCGCGCGATTTCACCGAGGGTTTTCGCGATGCCGGCTGAAAGAAGTCGGCTCGTTAACCGGCACTTCCACCTGACACGGGGCGAAGGGTTCGCGATTGCGATACCTCGCGGCCCCGTTCATGGTGCGCAATTCGCGCAGCCGTGATTCACCTTATTCTCCGCGTTTTCATCGGCTGAACTCTGACGCAACCCATTCAGCCGAAGGACTCCTCGTTCCACCGACGAACAATGGAAAACTCCGCGTTCGCCCGGACACCGTGGATCATCGTTCATTCATCCGAGAGATCGCCTCTTGAGTTATCTCTTCCTCCGTTTTCGGTCGATCCACCGTACGAACGTTCCTCGTCGATCTCTGCTACCTTGTGGAACAACGCTAACTTTCCACTTTCTTCTTCTTCTTCTTCTTCTTCGCTTCGAATCGGTTCAGTTCTCTCGCCCGAACCTTCGAGCCCGAATTTCGACGAATCGAACGGGTTACCGATCCGGTGAATACGATTTCGTATAGAAAGGAAGAATGTAATATTCCGTTTGGATGGAGCGGAATTAGCGACACGTTGATGGAAAGTAGATGGAAAGTACAAGAGTGTTGGAGAGACGGCAGGGAATGGTGGCCGGATCGAATAGAACGGAACAGAGAAGAACATTATGAGGCGAGCGTTGGTAGCGTAGGTAACAATTACCTAGCCGGGGGCCTTACGTCATTGCAGCAGTGACCGTGGGTGAACGAGGGAAAGTCGGGCCCTCTGCACGCTTCGCCGCGGACAATGGAGACGACGCCGGGCTCCGTTGCCTCTCTCGACATCCTTGCGTTTAGTCCAATAAAAAATGCACGATGTTCCTCCGCGCCTCTCGGTCACTCCCTTCCTAGTTTCCCGCTCTGACCTCAGTCCTCCTCGCTCGAGGAATGCTCGATTTACGCGAAATTCGTCTGCGCTATTAAAAATATCAANGCGAAATTCGTCTGCGCGATTAAAAATATCAAAGTTTTCCTCTCGCGCAATTCCAGAGCTTCGCCGCGCTTCGAGATCGTAATTATATTCCCTCGCGATGATTCAGCGAGTAGTAAGCTAGCAGAGCGGTTTGTTTTTGCGGAATCGAGGCGACTGAATGAAAGACGGAACAACGGTTCGGAAGAACCGGGCGAATTACGCTAGGCTGGAAAAGTTGGCGAACGCGCGCGCCGGAGTAACGTAATACGTCGGTTCCAAGAGGAGGAGGTCGAAAGCGAGGATATAAGCGAGAGTCGAACCAGAGACCTCGAAGAGCCGCGATACATAACGTAACAGTGCTCCGGCAAGCAGAAATAATGAGTCTATTATACGGTCGCCTGTGTTGGTCGTCTTGCAACGACACGTTCTATACCTGCACACGAGTATCGCGATACAGTTCGCCAAGCCCGATGAAGAATCGGCCGAACGAGATCTTTCTGCGATTTCAGACCCCGATGCTCGTGTCGGATCCTGCGAATTAATTCCTTCTTCTCCGTCTCCTTCTCCTGCCAATTCGATTTTCGGCCAAACGTCGGGTTAAACTCGCGTCTTGACCACTTGCGCTATAAACACGTGTCACGCGCGTCGAGACGCTTTTGTTCCAAAAAAGACGTGTCCGTCACGTCGGCTAACAGTTGAATCGTTCGTTATTCGAGCTACAGTTCCAGAGAGCACGACATCTTCTTATCGCGTGTTGCAAAGCGCGACACGGCTAACGAAAGTTAAATCGTAGCGCAAGTGTTCCGAACTTGCGAGTTCCGAGGCGCGAATTTCGAACGTTTCGAAAGCCGGCCGATATCATCCCGAGCTCTCGAAATGCCTCCGCGACCCTACAGCCAAGGTTCCTTCGTGGCTTTCGAAACTCGAAACGCGTCGCTCGAATATCGAACGAACGTGAAACATGGAAGGTGGAATCAACCCCGCGAATTTCTCCATCGTTCGGCCGGTTCGAACGACGGTTTTGATGGAAGGTTTACGATAGATTTCGAGGATAGCGAGGAGGAGGATCGTTCGGCTGGTTTCCGTTCGGTCACGTATGCTCGCCGCACGTGCACGGACACAGAGGCTCTCGCACACGCGGTCGCGCGTGCATAAATTAGAGTCGGTGTCGAATCCCGTGCGCGCAAAAGCGATTCCCTACGGTTTACTGACACCCGACCAAAAAAGGCACGGCCATCGTGACGCCATTCGCTACGTTTATGGAAAGGTTAGTCAATCGTGCCGACGAGCACAATGATTATTTGTTAAGCAACCACCGCGTGATAACTAACCGAGACCGTCCATACGGCATTTTGATTGCCTCTCGGTCCTCCTCTTCTCGGCCACCGCTTTTTAGACCGCCACACACCAGCCTTCGTCACCGACCTCGCTGATCTTCTTCTATACCTTTTCTTCCAGCTAGACTATGGCCGCGCACGTGTGCCATTAAAAGACCGGCATCAGACCGATGGGCGGCGACCCCTCGGGGTTACATCCGAGGGGATGCGAGATATTTGGGTATTGGATGTCGTCGAAACGAGTCGAGCAACGCTGCCGATCGGAAATCGAGAGGCAGGGGCTTTTCGATCAAAGCGTTCCAAGAGAATTTCGTGAGGTGCAGAGAGAGAAAGGGGTTGCGGTGTGCTCTATGGATCGCGAGAAAGGTCTGAGATGTTTAGGTACTCCATAGAGGAATAGGAATCTATACATCGTCAACCCGTAGCTTTCCAAACGATTTCCCTCCGCGTCGAACACGCGATTGCCAGGATTTCGCAACTCGAGACCGTTTAACCAAACTTGAAGTATTCTTCTCTCTGATGTTTCTCCACCGAGTCGTTTACCACCTCGTCGTCGTTCTGTCTGTAACGCAGAAGAGGTGTCGCGAGGTAAACGAAGGCTATGCCATCGTAGAAAGAGGTTTGGAGGATGGTGCAAGGCCGTGGAACAAACGCGAGGGTAAAGAGGGATGAAGGATCCTGGGAGTAGGGTCGTAGAGGGATGAAACGAAGGGAAAAGGCGTGGAGACAAGGGGTGACGGGGGTGACGGTTGTGGCGCAGGTTGTATTCATTCACTCGTTCATTCATAGTTCGTACACCGCCTCGGGGGCCTACAAAGCCTCTGGCTCATTCAGAACTCACGACACGACCGTCGTGTATGTGTATGTTTTTTTTCGTCCCTTCTTCCTGTCCGTGTACGCTCGCCCTCGACGACGTCGCTAGTCGTCATCCTCGTCATCGACGCCGTCGTCGTCGTCGCGGCCGTCCTCTCGGCGTCGTGCTAGTAAATCGTTTTCGTCCTGCTGCTGCTGCTGCTGATCGTCGATTGGTGGCTGGTTTCGAGAGAGGAGAGACGGAGAGAGAGGGATAGAGAACGCGTGGAGGGTCACGTTACAACCGGAAGCCGAGGCAGCGCGGTGAAAGGGAGGGAGGAGTCCTACCCCAATATTCCGGCCAGCGAGATAGTTTTATAATGTCCTCGAGTGCTCCTCCCTTAATGCACCCCTAAATGCAGCCTCCTCGGACTGGCTCTGCTTCCCTCTGTGTGCGTACGTGTCCGTGCGTGCCACCGGTATTGTTGCTCACTTCCAGAGCCTTCGAAATCGAACAGATGCAACGAGAGAGGGAGAGGAAACTTGTAAAATCTTGTAAGACCGCTTCGCAGCCGAGTACGTTACCATACCAACCCCCCCATTATGCTCGGCTATTATCGAGCTCTCTCTCGCGAGCTTCGAGTATTTCGTGTCCCCGGCGATCGTTCGATCTTCGACCTTCCTCGAACTGGCATTCCAGTTCTCTCGATTCTCGGTTCTCTCGGTTCTCGGATCTCGGCGGAGAGTCTCGGATAACCCGGTGTGTTTTCTTCTGCCTAACTTTTCGATAATAACGCCGTCCTATCACTCCGAATCCTCCTACTTCCCGTCCCTTTCGAGTCCGGACTCTTTGGAAACTTTCCTTCCTCGAGGATGTCGAAGAAGCGCCACTGGATACTCGGCGAGATCCGGGCGTCGTATCGATTCGCGTAACCCCGTTAACCCGGACGGCGTGGAAGGATAAAGGGCGGTGTGTGGAAGAAAGGAAAGCAGAGGACGGAAGAAAGTGGGAGGTGCAAAGCGAGAGAGGGTTGGCAGGAACGAAGAGTACACGAAACGAAGGCAGAAACGAAGGCGAAGGCAACAACAGCAGCAGCAACTCGCACGAACGGTAAAAGCATGCGGAGAAACGAAGGCACAAGGCGCATCGAACTCTCGTGTCCTTATTGTGCGATGCTCGTAAGTCCCATTACTATTGCCGGCGGACTATACGAGAAGCGAGAGGCACGAGGCGTAGGGGAGTGAGCGCTTCCGGTCCCTCTGCATCACGTGCGAGCCCGCCGAACAGAGAAACCCCCGTTTGCCTCGCCTCTCTTGGCATCCGGTCTCTCTGCGCCTCCCCAGCCAGCCCCCTCTCAAAAATAGGCTAGGCCCTTCGAGTTCCGACCTCGTATTATAAGCGTATTCCACCGCCAGCGCCGCTATCTCCCGCTTTTTCTTTCCTTTCCTTTCTTTTCCTTCCTTTTCCTTCCTTTTTCTTCCTTCCGACCTTCTTTTCGCTTTCCCTACGTTTTCCCTTCGTCTCACCGCGCTATCCACGGTTCCGAGGGTGGATTTCAGACGTCAGAAATCAATCGATACGCGATAAAATCCTGAAACGATCAGACCAAGGGTCATCGAGGACTGCCAGGATTCCCAGAAACGTTTCCCGTCTCGTTACTCGCGCGAGCAACTACGCCCGTCGTGGTGTATTTATAGCTCGTTCGCCGATTAGATTCGGATTTCCCGGGTGGCTTTTAACGAACGCTAAACACTCGGAATTAAAATGCAATTAGCCGCGTGACGTAACGCGAGGTGCGAGATTGCGCCGAGCTCGTTCAAACCGAAATCGATGAAACGTAGGAAACCTAGGAAGCGGCAATTCCGCCGCGATATTAACCCTTACGGCATCGAACGATTCTCTCAAATCCTCCACCCTGGAATTCCGATTCACGGCTGCTCGTAACCTCTCGTATCCCGAGGTGTCCCGAATATCCCGTAAACGGCCGTTGCCGGCTGTCCATTAACAGAAGAAGCGCGACTCGAGGCTATAAATCAAGGCACTTACTCTCGTGTGAGTAAGCGACGACGACTCCTCGGGGAAGAAGGACCTAATTCTCGACGCTATTACCACGCGAGAAGAGAAGCCCTACTCGACTCGAAGGACCTACTTAACCGCTGCGCCGTACACTCGCAAGCTCTGCATTCTCGCGGAAATCCATGGCACATTCCCAATCGCGCAGAAAATATCGCTCCGGTGGTAGCAGGAGGGACGGAAGGGGGAGGTGGACGCAGAGGACCGGAGAGCGGAAACGGCGCGGCGCTTCGTCACAGTGACACGCGCGCTCACGTCAAGTGGAGAGTGCACGCGAGAGGAAGCTCTCTTCTACGCACGATTCGCGCCTCTTCTTCGTCCATTTTTTCTCCCACGTAGTTCGCGTATTTCTCTTCTCTCGGGCTTCTGTTCCGCCTCGTTCTTTCCATCGCGAGTCGGTGTCGTTCCTGCAAAGTCCCGCGGTGTTTTCTCAAGTGCGACTCGGTTCTACCTCGTGGATACACAGTGCGAGCATCACGATCGGAGTTGAAGGCGAGCCAGTGGTGGTTACTTCCGGTGGATATTTGCCAGTTCTGCAAGAGGCTCGGGGGTTGGTTCCCTGGAGGAGGGTGGCGGTCGTCTCCACCCCGTGGAACACCTGTTGCGCGACTCGCGATTACTCGGCGCGTGCGAGCCACCGAACTTGGGATTATCGAGTTCGGCAGATAGCCCGGATTTACCGGATATCGGTGTGTCGCGGATATAACACCAGCCGAGGGAACTGTCCGATACGGACCGCTCGAGTGTGTTTATCGCGAGCGATCGTCGGTGGCGATTCTGTGATACTGTGCGTCTCGGCCGATGATTCACGCGGATCGCGAGTCTTCTCGGGAGGAAGGTGGAATCTGCGCGTGAACCACCGATGGTTCCTCGTGCGAAGTGTCTGCTCGTCGGCCGTTACCCGGATATCAGCTCGCGGACCGTCCTCGCGGGATAATCAAGGATACAGAGCTACGCAGTAGAGAGCCTGGGATTACGGGGGATATCGTGGCGATCGATCGGAGAGCCAGCTATGCGAATCTTGGTGTCCGAGGAGGAAAGTCTGCGGTGTTCCTGGAAAACAGCGGCGAAGCTGCCGGATCGGCGGATCCTGCGAGCCTGATCTCGCCTATCGTCCGCGAGTTTCTCACGGCAGGCCGGCTGGCGGCGAGAGAGGCGGCTGCACGAATGCGCGCGTGCATCGGCGCGAGTAGCGGCGCGTCGACGAGCGAGCAGCGAGAGAAGCAGCCGCGGCGGCTTCAGGTGAGAAGAAGCGGCAGAGGGATCACCAGAGGGACGTCACGGCGGGCGTCGCGGGCGTCGAGACGTCGCGGCCTTCGGGGCAGGCGCCGGCCATAATCGTCGGCACCTACGGCAACCACTCGGATCCACTCGGTCAGACGACGAGTAGCGGCGCCGCTGCATCTTCGGAGATGGTGCTCCACATGCTGGACACGCTGATGACAGGCCACGAACCGTTCTACGCCGATTATCCCTCGTACCAGGAGACGGAGCCTCTCACCCATCCGCACCACCAGACTCCGCATCAGCACGCGATCCCGCGCAACACCGGCATGCCGCCGGTATCCTTGGACGCGACCACCCACACGCCAGGTACCCTTCTTCCACCCCCTTTGCCATTTAAACGCCTCCAGGTTACCCTACCCTCGTTCTCGATTTCCGACATTTCCGCGCGGAACCAGAGATATCCTCGGAAAGAGGAACCGAGGAGTTTCGTACGGTTATTTCGACTCGTTGATGTTAGGTAGGAATAAAGTTTCAGGCAAGTTCTTAGGTCAAGATGGTTTTCCAACCAATCGTGTATAGGGAAAATTGATCGGAGAGTCTGGTAGTTTAGGAGGATTGAGCTTTCCAGGTCGGTTGAGATACGTAGCTTGGACGAGGTTGGTCGATAGCATCGCTGTGTTTGATAAGACGCCATTACCGTTCCGAGGTATCATGGACGTCGACGATGACTCGATGCCGACGAGATTTCGAAGGACGGTCTTATTTCACGGGGCGCGTTTGGCATTCGGACGAGGCGTAACCCGAAAGTAACTCGGAAATGGAAATTTGTCTGGCGTAGGATCGCGTGGAAAGAGGTGGAAGAGACGGGGCTGGCGAGATTCCTCGATGCTGGCAACAGGTGCTCCCTTCCATCCGGGTGTTTCATTCATCGTTCTGTAACGTGATTCGATAAGTCGTCTGGAGATTGGTGGAACGAAAGGAGTACTTGGTTTCCATACACTTAACGCGCGCCGCGACCACAATGGCCGGTGTAATTGAAGGCAAGAGGCTGGCTCGGTACAGACACTAGGTTTAATCGATCTCGATCCTCGTCCACCGTCAACAGGGTCTAATCTTCGTTCAGGGGATCAAAGTTTTCGCCCAGTGGTCGCTGGACGCGTCTCGTTCAGCCACTCGTGCCGCTCGTGCCGCCACGGTGTGCGGTTAATTGGCCATTTGACCAAGGTCAATCGTCTACGATTGCATTAAAGTGCATTACCGGTGTGACGAGACGAAAACGTTTCGGTGGATGTAAACCGGCCGACGATCGAAACGAATTCGCGGCGATATCCAGGCTCCTCGATCGGTGTTGCGCCGTGTTACGTCTGTCACCTGGACGAGAATTCGACAGGGGAGGAGAGAAAGAGAGAGGAAGAGAGAGAAAGGGAGGAGAAAGAGGCTAGTAGAGGCAGCGGTCGATAATAATCGTTTGTACCTCGGCCGCATAATGATCCGTAACTATATCGTTATTTTTAACGCGGGGCTTCTTTTGTTCGCGATGCACGTCGCCTCGCAGCTAGGTGTGGCCCGATGCTAAATTGCCAATAAACCTGGTGCCGTGGCGTGTGCAAGGTCGGAATTGCACGCTCCGCGGGCACGGATGGCCGCGATCGGATTTAAAGAAGCTCGATCCTCGATCGCGCATGCGATACACCTCGGGAACGCGAGATTTCCCTGAACCAGCCGACACCGACACACCGCCGTGAATTTGCCCGCGCAACCGTGCAATTATTGCGGTATCGCTCCGATGGAAATCACCGTTCGATCGTTTTTGGCGGTGAAACTCTTCGGTTTGGCTCTCGAACCCGATGCGCGATCCTTTCGAGGCTTCGTTCCGGCGAGAATCGCCGGGAAAAATCCGTCGGACCTCCAGTGTCGCGTTTCCCCCTGCATCGCCAAGAGGGGTCGCGATTAATTCGGCAACCGACGGGATCAAGCTCGAGATGCGAATCGCTTCGGGGTGACGGTCGTTCGTTGCACACCGAAGAAACGCGCGTTCGAGAAATCGCGACCGGAAGCATGGAAAAAATGATAAATATGCATCGCGAACAATCGCGCGAGAATGACTACATTGTGACCGACTGTCTTTATTAATTAAACACGAGCGTATCAAACAATTACGGGCTGTTTTCGTCCAGTTCGGCGCAAAAGTTTTTCCATTTTCCAAGACGAATAACGATTGAACGCGTCTCCTAACGCGAAGGATCGCGTGTGTTCGTCCGGAACGTGTACGCGAAATCGTAGTTCGATTTTAGTACGATTTTCACGCGAATCGACTTGTTTGGAACCTAAAGGAACGTTGGATAGCGACAGTAGGAAGCCGATAAACGCGAGGAAGCACCTCGTTCGAAGGAAACCGAGTGGTTGAGATATAAAATTTGCCTCGGGGACGCGCGTCGCATGAAAATTTTCCACGCATTTCCGCGTAATGCGCGCGAGCATACGTCGTTTTGGTTGAAAAAACACAGGCACAAGAGGTTGCGGTGGTGGTGGTGGTGGTGGCCGCGGAGGCAGGCCGGAGTGTGGGAGAGTTCGCAGGTCACCGGTCTACCGAACAATGCGCGATTTCGTTGCCGTCGAGGACGACTTTTTTTTTCTTTTTTATTTTTCTGCCAGCCCCGTTCTATCGCACAATTGCCGCCGTGTTCTTACGCGCACGCCTCGCGCGTTCCTCCTCCTCCTCATCATCATCATCATCATCATCATCATCATCATCATCATCGTCGTCGTCATCGTCGTCGTCGTCGTCGTCGTCGTCGTCGTCGTCGTTGTTCCTTCGCGACATTGTCTTCTCCTTTCTTGTAATTATTATGATCGATAAACAGTGGATCGGCTCTTGGAGTCAGCTTCTATCGCGGATTGCCATCGCTCTAACAACTAGGACACGCGTTATTGCAACGAGGGCTCGCTTGTGTGTAAAATCGAAATTCGATGACAATCGCTGGGTGTTACCGATCGCTATCAATTCGCGATTATCGCGTGACGTTTTTCTTCTTTCCTGAAATTCTTCCGTCGTGCGAATTCGATCTTAATTACTTATTTTTCTCGATCGTCGCGCGCAGGATCAAGCTTCCCTTCCGTCTCTGTCTCTCTCTAAGCACTCCGTATCAACTCAGTTCCTCGTCTGCCATCGCGATTTCGTTAAATATCATTATCAGAGATTCGTACGCCGTCTTACATGGCGCCGATAAAAGTTATCAACGGAGAATCGGCAAAATGCCGCAAAACGCCGAGAAAGGAAGAGCGGTGTAACCCGTTATCTCTTTGTTTCTTAATCTTTATCGCGGTGCATAGGCGAGTTTCTACGAGGAACGACGGGGAAACGGCCCAGACCTGCCTGGTTCCTCGCAGCCCCGTCGGGAGCAGAGCCGAATAATCCCGACGGCAAGGTGGAAAGGATAAAAAGAGGGAAAGTGAAGGAGGATGGCGTGGTGCGATCAAAGCCACGAGTCGTCATTGAATTCACAATGAAGCTCGAACGTCGCTTATTCGCACACAAAGCAGCTCAGAGCATGGCAACTAACGCGAAAGCGAATTTATTATTTCCTCCGGGTACCTCTCCCCTTCGGGCTCTCGCGGAACCGAGATTCCCTCGCGTTAGAACGCTCGCCGAGTACTCGCTGAAACGTCTTAACGAACGAAAACGAAGGTAGGTCCTTCGGGAGAAATGGAGCAGCGATAGACGGCCAAACACGGGAACATGCGAGTCGATAACGTCGATAAGAACAATCAAAGTTTATCAAAAGGATGTTCGATCGTTTGAGCTACGGTAGAAGTAGCTGCCGAATAAGTCGCATAATCCCATACGCGATTAGATTATCTTCCCTCTGGCCTGAGACGCTCTCTGTTAACTACCGCGCCGTTGTTACCCACATGTCCATATAAAAATACCAATGAATCACGCCACGCACATCTCGCCCGCTATTTCGGTAACTATTACGTCGAATTAGCTAATCGTTAACGTTAAATGCACCTAGCGCGACGCGAACGATTATTTTTACACGCGTTCAGCGTTGATTAAGAAGCGCCTGTCGCTGTAGAAGAGGCTGTAATAGGGATGAAACCGAGTCCTCGGATGAAACGCGAAAGATTCCGATACGGGCCGAGGAAAGTCGGAGCGGATAAACGGAGAGGAAGAGAGAGATAGATAGATAGAGAGAGGGAGTGGGAATGAGAGAAAAGATGGGTGGGTTAGGTAGAAAGAAAGAGATAATAGGCTTGCGGCGTTGAAAGCGTTCGCGGGGCAGGTTTTAATTTTCAAGAGGCCGCCGGCCTGCTTCTTCTTCATCCTTCTTCGTCCTCGTGGTCGTCTTCTTCTTCTCCTCCTGCGGCTTATATACACGCAGCAGCTGTGCAGGCCGACTGGCGTTTCATTCGATTTGGCGCGTGCCTCGTGGCCGACGTTGCTGACCACGTTTTGCTGGCTGGCTTTCGTTGCTTCGCCGTTACTCGTTGCTCGCGGACCAGCCCTCGGCACCTGTTCCACAGCTGATACGCGGCTGGCTGCTGCTCTCGCCGCTTCTGCTCCCTCGGAACCCTCTTCGTCCTACTCTTTTTCTTTTTCTCCTTCTTTTTCTTTTTCCTCCTCTGTGTTAATCCACGTTTCTTCTACGTCTCGGTCGAATTTCACGGCCAGGCCACGGTTCTCCGGCCAGGCGTCCCGACGGGAAGTTTCCTTCGGCGCAGGACTCGTCGTTTGAAATCTCGCGAGTTAAAAAACACAACGCACTTGCTCTGGTGGTCGTCGTAGTCGTAATTAAAAGGCCAGACGCGCTAGGTTATTACGCGGGTATCGTGTGTCAGGGACGCGAGGAATTCCATTGTTGGTGGAAAAACGGGGATGAAAAAAAAGAGAGAGAGAGGATCTTAGGAGCCCGGCGGCCGTCTGAGAGTTTAAAGGTCCCATTCGCGAAATTCCAGAACCGCCCAAAAGTATGCCACCGTGGGCCAACACGCGAGGGAGAGAAAAAACCGGCCGAGAGAGAGAAGAAAAGCGATCGAGACAAACGCGAATGAGGAGAAAAGAATCGTTGCTTAGCTCAGGCTCCCAATTGTTCATCCGTGTGAACAAACGCGCGGCCTGAATGCTCGGGAATTTCGGAATAGTTTCGTTGCTCTGTGCCCCCTTTTCGAGTCGCGGTTCAACGCGACCGCGCCGGCGACCAAGTGGAAGTAGAAGAAGAAGAAGGGAAAGAAGAAGAAGAGGTAGAAAGAAGCAGAAGGAGAGGAAGAAGAAGGAAGAGGAGGAAGAGGGAAGAAGAGGAAGAGGAGGAAGGAGCGCGAGAAGAGGGTGCATTTAGGTAGCATGAAAACATGTACCTCGTGGAGAAGCACACCGGCAAAGTGTTCACGGTTTTGTGTAGGTGTTCGGCTCACGTACACGCGTGTGCCCGCGTGTGCGTGCCACGCCGTGAGGGCCGACTCGAAGCTGCACTCCCACGCTCACCGTCCATGAAATGGGGTGCGAGGTGCAGCTACACGCCAACTCGTGCAGGTGTAGGTGGTGTGCGCAAGGGTCCGTCCCTTGGGCCCCATTAACGTCGCCGTTCCTCGAACCGACTTGCCCGCCAACCGTATGAGAACCCGCGTGGACTTATGATAATTCCGCGTGTCGTTACACTCTTTGACCCTTTACGGTGGTGTCTGGTCAGGAGGGAGAGGTTCCGAGTCGGAGAAGTCGCGCCGAGGCCGCCTCCATTCGTCCACCGTTTTTTCCTTCTACCTACGATCCATGAACATTCGTTGCAATTGAATTATGGATTATCAGCAGCTCCGCGGCAATTTTGGGGGGAATTTTTCTCTCGATTCGCGAGTTCATTTTCAGCGATAACAACCTCTTCTTTCGCGTGACCCATTCGCGAGTCACAGCGAATTTACGATTAACTCTGGTTTGGAAATTTTTGAGATTCCGAGATTTTGAGATTTTGAGCCCCGTGCCACTCGGTCGACGGTCTACTTCGGATATCTGATATAAATTTATACCCTTATTAATCTTAATCGTAACGTTGTGTAGCTTCTAATTACGAGATTCGAACGAAGGACTCGTGGTCGCAGTCCAAAGATCGAAAAATTGATCGAATTCGCTTCGAATGATTTACAACATTGCTGATGTTAATATCTTCTTCCACGGATCTTTTACCGTCGTTACTGTGCAAACAAATCCGATAACGATTAGAACCTTCGCGATAACACGAAATAACACGAAAAAAGAAGGAAATTAATACCACCGTGTCTTTTACATCTGGATACACGTGTCGCGAGGAGAAACAAAAGGAAGACGAAAACGATCTGGAAATCGGTAGGCTATAAAAGTCGGCGACAGATGTCGGCCGATCGACAACCCCACCGTCGATTATCTCGGAATTTTACAGTTACTCCGAACACCGTTCGACCCCTGTCTCTCTTCACTCGTGGAACGGCGGTTAGCGAAACCGAAATCGATAGATCGGAAGCACGCGAACGGAACTGGATGAAAAATCGAGGAAAAATCCGTGAAAAACGAAACCTCTTCTACCCTTTGGTTTCTCGGAACGTTACGTGCCCGAGTAGGCGTGCCTTAACGACTCTCCGTGGCTAATTGCGCTTGCATTTATCCGTGAACGATCGATTTAACGAGTGCCGCAGCGTCGTGGCCCGATCGATCCGGGAGATATGGTTTCGGCGATCGCGGAAGTTCGTTAACGCGATTGGATCCATTAGCAGTCGTGTCGCGAACGATAGCCGGTCGTTACGGGTCGAGTGTGCCGGGCCACCTGTTTTCCCCGCCGTTAAAAAGGATAAGTGTGGGAACGCCGACTGGTCACACATATCGTGCACATTGTAATTCCGACTGTTCACGCAACGCAACGCGACGCTTAGCCACTGGATTACGATAATCCGCGAGAAGCCATTGTCCTGCACGGCATCGGGGATGCCGTGGAATACGCGGGTAGCTCGCTCGCGATAGCAATTTTCTACGAGAAATCATTCCGCGAATAGGAGGATCGTTGAAGCGGAGGATTCTCTGCTGCGATTAAGCAGCAGAGGAACGAATCACGATAATCGCGATGTCTCGAATCCGTTTGACACCTGGCTTATCGAAATTTCGGACGAATCTCTCGGCGATGATAGAGGAACGAGATGGTTATCGGGCAGACAGCGGAAAAAACCGATGCAAATCTACCGAAACTAATCGCGAGTAGATACGCCGGTTGCTATCTTCGCTGGGAATTCGCAAATCTTGGTGTTATCGGTGACAGCGTGGGTATTATCGGTGAATCGCTCGAATCATCGCGGGTAATTAAAAGTAATGACTATTCGTGGCGCAACGCGATTTGTTGATAAAAACTGATATCGAGGCTGCATCTCGTCCTTCGTCGTCTGTTCGTCGTCCTTTGCTGGATAGACGAACACGTTGGACGGAAAGTCGAGAGGGACCTTAGCGTCGGAGCGACTGGAAATGACCCGAGGAGCATCGGAATCTGCGTTGCTCGATCTGGCGGAGATATTAAACGCGTAAGAATCGTTATCGCGGTGTCGAGCGATCGAAGTCGAGGACGAAGCCGGTCGCAGCCTCCGTAATGGACGCACGGTCTCGACGGGTTTCTCGTGGCCGAGGAAAGGAAGTCGAGGATAGGCGGAGTTGGCTCGGGCCAATCGTCGAGATGCGCGCCGCCCACGTGTCAGCGGTTCCTCCCTGCAGACTCCGTGCCTCTCGTGACAGCGTGCACCGCGTTTCCTTCGCGCAGCTCAGCCTTTTAATCCACCGTGTCTGTTTCCTTCTGTTTTCCAGGTGGCTACAACCATCTGCGCAGCCCCGTGTGCCAGGACGAGAACCAGAGGGATGAAACCTCGCCACCGCCCCACAGCCATAACGCTCAAGCGCCCAACTCTCATTCCAGTACTCCGAACAGCAACAATAACAATAACAACAACAGCAACGCGAACAACGCGTACATACACTTACGGAACTTGAACCAGCTGAAAACGGAGTGTAAGCATCCCCTCGCGAGAGAACGTGCGCCGGGTTAAATTTAGATGCCGGCGGTGAAGGATCGGTGTTCGATGTTGCTCGATGATTGTTATAGCGAACTACAGCAATCACCATATAACAGAGCACCTGCAGGGCGGCGGAGCGGGGTTGACGAGCGGCAACGATCTCGCGGCCACAGGGACCAACGAGAGCGACCTGAGGGTTAGTCAGGCCGCGACGGAGAGCTACATGACTCCGGCCCATTATTCCGGCTACGACGAGGCCTCCGAGTATCACAGCCTGCCGCAGGATCACCAGCCGCCGCATCCCTTCATACTCGACGGCTCGCCGGAGTTTTACAGCACCAGCGGCATTCACCTCGAGCCCAAGTATCAGCCCTCGTCGTTCAAGAATTATCCTCGAGGTAATTTCGCGATATACCTTACCCTTGTAAAGGAAAGGTTAACGCTTGGTTAACGCGAGGATAATCTCTGATTCGCAACAGGTCGCTATCATGAAGGATACAGCGAGAGCGGAGGATACGGACAGTACGACGCGACGCCATTCCAAACGGTTCCAGGAAGCGGAAGCGGAGGTGGAGGTGGCGGCGTTGGCGGCGATCAATGGGGAGTCGGCCCTCTCGAGCACCTGTCTCATCATCCGGCATTCCTTGCTGGTCTTGGCCCGAGAGACTCCTCTAATCCTCATCATCCCTCGTCTATCGGAAACAATCCTGATCAGAAGCCTCTGTTGCAGAGCGCGATGATCCCTGGTTATACGAGTAATTAAGCCGATTTTAATTTTCTAACGTAACTGTTGAGAATCGCACGGAGAGATAGCTCTAAAGATTACCTTGCGATGCGACAGGCAGCGGACCCTGCTTTACCGGTTCCGGCCCCATTCAGCTCTGGCAGTTCCTGCTGGAGTTGTTAACGGACAAATCATGCCAAGGCTTCATCTCGTGGACCGGCGACGGCTGGGAGTTCAAGCTGACGGACCCGGACGAGGTGGCACGTCGTTGGGGCATCCGCAAGAACAAGCCTAAAATGAACTACGAGAAACTGAGCCGCGGTCTCCGTTATTACTATGACAAGAACATTATACATAAAACAGCAGGGAAACGATACGTTTACCGCTTTGTCTGTGACTTACAGAGTCTCCTAGGGTAAGATCGCTGCAACTCTATTTTATTTCTTCGGTTATTCCCTGGAATAGCTTTTGTCCGGTTGCTAGGCGATAGTCGTCAGACTATAGCGTATCCTTGTTCATTTGCAGATACAGTCCGGAAGAACTCCACGCAATGGTAGATTTGAAGCCAGAGAAGAAGGAAGAAGACTGAGTTTTTGTTATCGGACGTGTTTGAGGACTGTGTCGTTTTGCTAAATGAAAAAGAAAAAAAAAAAGAAAGTAAAGGGAACACGAGCAATTCCTCGGTTATCGCACTGGAACAAAGTTTAAACTGATAATGTAACGAACAATGTGAAACGAACAAACGAGACGGAGGAACGAGTAACTGGTGTATTGTTAAACGAAAGAAAGAATTCTACTAATGAATCGAGGACGAATCAATTTGATGTCTTCTAACGTTCAGATACATGATAAAATCGAATCGGTCGTATGTACCAAAGACAGGGTCTGCATACCATTGGTGCCTAAAGTTAATGACTAAAAAATTGTGAATTTGTTTCTAAGTGATTAATTTGCCAAGCCAGATTTTAGAAGATATTTATAGGAAATAACTCAACAATTTATACATATTATATATATATTATACATATAAATATATATAAATATATATATAAATATATATACATATGTAGAAATATTGGGTGGATGACGGAAACGAAGACGTTTTAACGATAAAAACGATTTATTCAAAATGATAACTAGAATCTTGACCATTGGCAATTATAATTCGCAAGTTAACACTGAACTCTCTATTAAATACCGAATACAGCATACTGACTCGCTCATAACTGTCGCCCTTATTTAAACCTTGCACTCCGTCTTCTTTAATACTAATTCTTTCTTCTTCTTGAAACTAAGACACAAATCCATTCGCTCTGCTATCGCTCTTAAGATATCACTTCATTCGCACACTCGGCTGTCATGAGTTTTCCTCGGAACATGCTCTCGTTTTTTTCTCTATTTCTTCGACTATCTTCTCGGCAGCGAGGCAGGTAAATCCGAGTAAGCCAGCGCGACCTTCAGAGGACATGCAGTAGTCGGCATGCAGAATTCAGTATTCAGTTGAGAGTTCAATGTCAGTGTGCGAATTATAATAGTCAAGCGTCTAATTATCATTTTGAATAAAGCATTTTTTATTATTAGAAAGTCTTCGTTTCCGTCGTCCACCCAAAATTCTTACATATATATGACGATGGACAGAAAAGAGAAAAAAGGTGGAAATTTCTTAGGCGCATTGCGTATCTATTTACGCATGTAACGATGTATTTTATATAAATTAAGCTTCTTTAGTTGTGTTTGTTAAATGTTCGGATCAAGAGAGAGACTACGATAACATTAAAGCTACGATAGAATGATATTCGATTAACGAAGATTATAAAAGAAAGACTCGTAGATCGACGATTGCTTGCGATACGAAAAGAAGTTAACTATCAAATTTAGTTAATCGCGAGATGTGAGATCTTGACATATCCGTCACGATTGTTAAGTTTTCTATATGTAACGGAATAATTTAGACACGTTTATGGTTTACCAACATGTGGTTAACAGTATACCAATTTCGGGAAGTAACTCACGAACAAAGATCGAATAAAATTAACGGAACCGCTGTAGACGTGTGTTTCGAATACGTGTAAACATCTATGAAGAAATAACGCTAAGTATACAAATCCTTCCTTCTCTACACTCGACTAGACATTCGTAAATTGTATTTGAATACTCTTAGTCGAATAAAGCAGGAATCGAAAATTATATAAAACTACCACATAATCTGTGTGTAAAACATTCGATCATCGTTTCCGACAATTCTGTGAAGTTACGACAGCGACATGTGAAAATTTTTCAGTAGTTGCAATAAAATAAAGAAATTTTTATAAATATATCTAAGAAACAAGCAATTTCATTCGACACCATTTTCAGAAATTAACGTGAAAAGATCGTTTCTGTTCTATTAACGAGACTTGTATCGAAATCGAACCGTTAAATCGACTACGATGATAATTTTATTAACATTGCAATAATTCGAAACAATTTTCGATAAAACCATCGATAAATCTAAAATAATTATAAATTTATAAAATTACTTAGAAACCCTTATTAATTTTATACGATAAAATCCACTATGTTTAATATGATTATTCAACCGATACTAATTAAATTGTCGCAAGTGTTGCAATGTATCTTAAAAATAGATAAAATAATTTAAAAATGTGTTATAAGTATTAACTGGAATATAAAATAATTTAAAAATGTGTTATAAGTATTAACTGGAATATAAAATAATTTAAAAATGTAAGGTCGTCATTAAAAATAATAATATTGTTATCCACCTACCAAACTACTAGGAAAGTGATGAAAATTACAATCGTATATTGTTATTTAATGTAACATATGTTTACAGCTTTGACAATCGTCCCTCCGACCTGATCATCAACGACATATGCGCGCGCATACTTCTCTTTCCTTACCTAGCGATGATAACTACGACGTTAGTTTTGCCTCGACTGTTATATCGGTAGAATGCATTTCGGAATTTAAAACATAGCACTTCCATACCATAAATTAATATAAATTAACGTTTAATATTAATAGTAATTTATTATTAATATTCAATATTGACATTAATATACTGCTATAAAATGTTAATAAAAAATTTTGAATCCCGTGACAATTGGCGGGAAAGAAAGTTATTGAATTACACAGTATCGTGATATTATCTACGAACAGTAAGTCGAATATTTTTCATTTCTTTAATTCCTAAATATATCGTAAAATAAAGCAATCCAAAAGCAGTATCCAAGACTGATTGATTTTAATCGAGTATTTTCTATAAACGAAAGAATGAACAATCGTTACATATTCGTTATCGTTAAATGTTACATTGTTAGTATGCTCGCTATTCGTAGTTGTCCGTTGCATGAAGCGATTCGAAATACATCGATAAATTCGACACATATCAATTAATTTCCAATCTTAATTAATATTTAGCGTTTAACTATAATTTTACAATTCTGCTTTCATAAAAATACGATATTATTCGCGGTATATATAGAAATCTGATTTACCAGCGATTTAATGCGCATTATATAACGTCCGTTCGAAATATAAATCTCTACGGTTCTCTACTTGATCTCGTTCGAAATCACCGTTTAAGAGTACTGGTAGCTAGCTCTTTAATTTCCTGAAATAAAATCTCTAGTTACGTATTACTTACATTGGTTGTGTTTTTCTTCTTTTTTTAATTTATGAATCGTATAACTGCTTTAAATTTCTTTAATTAAAACTGCGAATTATGTAAAAGATCTCCACGATTTACGATCTTCCTTTGTTAACGATTAGTAAAGGGAGACGTTCCATTGTAACATTGTTGTACATGCTGAAATGGAAGCGTCAATTGTTGGTATGACCATCGTAACAAACATTGCGGATTGCGTATTGGAATTGGTATATATCATATTATTTAAACAAATAGAAAGTTTACTTGTTTTTTAATAATGTATAAATCATTTCTTTCATACTTTCGTAATACTTTTCAACAGGTGTCAAATTCTTTGCATGCCAATGCTACTTCTATCGCGATTCGTATTCACAAAGCAGAACGTAAAATTCAAGTAGTGGATAATGGTATAGGAATTCCAAAAGTACAATTAAAAGCGATTGCAGAATATAGTAATAAGGATATGTTTAATTCAGAGGATATTTCCATTTGGAAGAAACAAACATTGACAGATATTCGTAAATTGTCTAATGCCATGATAATTACTTCTAGATATTATAATTCATCTGAAACGTATATAAAGGTACATAATCTTTACAATTAAACATTCATTTTAAATACCACTTTATATAAAATGATAATTTTTTAATGTCTGTAGGTTTTTAAAGTATGTCATGATCCAATTATTTGTAAAGTTAAGAGAAGACCTTCTCAAGGTACCACTGTCAGTATTTATGGATTTCATGAATTATCCTTAAACAGATGGAATGTAGCCTTCATGTACTATCTAATTGGAAATGTTGCTATAGCTAATCCACAAGTAAATAAATGCCTAATATTACACTAATAGATTCTGATACCTCAAGTTAAAATATATTTTTTACTTATAGACTTCATTTTCTGTTAGAGATGATCAAGAAAAAAAAGTTACCATGATCATTACAAAGCCACACAATCCAATAGATATTTTTAAATTGTTATATAAGAAAGAAGTATTAATTCATAAAATATGGTACATAAGATCTGTGAAAAAACCTGATATCAAATTTTGTGCATACATTGGACTTTCTAATTCTAACTTCACTGCTTCTCAGTGTATTTTTTTAAATGACAAACTTGTTCATTGCCCTATAATTTTACAAGTAGCTTCAACAACTTTTATTGATACGTTAAAATTGTTTAAAAAACAACATTGTAAGCAAATACCAAAAGAGAAAGCAATTTTTATTCTATTCTTCATTATGTCCAATAAATACATCTTTACTATAGAAAATGGAAAGAAAACTTTAATGTTTTCTAATATCCAAGATATATTGCAAACTGTTAGAAAAAAAATAATAAATATTTTTACAAAAAACATTAAACCTGTATTGGTTGATGTTTCAAGATGTTGGAAGAATTTTAATAAGCAAGAATTTAAAAATAGTAACACACAGATGATATCTGATAATTTAATACAGTCATTTACACCTATCTCACAAAATAATGATTCTAACAAAGAGAGCAATCAATTAATTCTTTCTGAATGGTCTAATTGGTCCTATTCAGTGAATATGAAACAATTTGAAAAAAATTCTTCAAAGTTTTACAAACATTTTGATTTTTTACCAGAAAAATTACATAAACTATTACGTGGAAATACAAAATTGGTAAAAACTGATATTTTAAATGAAATCACTAGAAATTCGATAAAATTGAAATCTGGTTTGCAAAGTAAGTATTTTTAATTTGTTTAAAAAATTAAATTACGATATGTAATTTATAACATCCTTCGCTATAAGTTCCAGATATTTTACCTCATCAAGAGATTGATGTTCGTCCATGTAAAATTGCTCGACGATTTCGTGAATTCAAATTGGATAAAGAACTCATAAAACTTATTAAAGTTTTTATTGAATTGAAATTTTTATTTGAAATCATACTATATATATAAATTATAGCTGTTCTTGTCCTTTCAGATATTAGGGCAAATGAATAATGAACTGATAGTAGGAATGATAATTCGCGATAATATAAAAATGCTTTTATTAATGGATCAGCATGCAGTTCATGAAAGAATAAGATATGAATATTTGTTGTATGGTGAAGATTTATAATACTCATATATAAAAGAAAGTTAAAGCAAAATACTAATATGAATCCTGAAATTATTCATTAGGATACAAATCACAAATAAGGAATCAACTGTTCTCTATTAAATTAAAAGATCCTATAATCATACAACTGTCTGCAAATAGTTGCAATTTACTCCTTTCTTGTCACATGATATTAAAGAGATTTGGTATAACTTTTAACATAATAGATAATAATACTATAATGGTACGTACAGTACCAGAGTGTTTAAAAAAGAACAAATACCACTTTGATGAATTAAAGTTAAAGTTAAATGTAAAGAATCTTTTAAATGAATTACTACAAAATATAATAAGTTATGGATGCTATGAGAGCACCAACATACCACCTACTATTCATAATGCAATTGCAATGGAAGCTTGCCATGGTATATTTTTTTATTATTTTTGTATATTTATAATTTTACAACTGATTTTACAAAAAAAAAAAAACTATACAATATGGAAAATAATGATTGGATTAAATATTTCTCAATAACAATTTTTAATAAAATATTAATCTCGTTCATTTGTACATAGTAACATTATATTTGGTATTATCTAATGTAGAGTATTTTTTAGGGGCTATAAAGTTTGGAGATCCACTAACATTGAAAGAATGTAAGTGGCTTCTGAAATTATTGACCGAAACAAAGATCCCTACTCGATGTGCTCACGGACGACCATCTATAATACCTTTAGTGGAATTAACGGATTTAAAAAGACGAAATACAAAACTCGTTCAGGTATGTAATACATTTTTCACGTACAATATTAGAGTCCATTCTGAGATACATTTAATTAAAAAAGTTTAAATTCTGATATGTATATTTTTATAAAATTTTTCGATGCCATTCTATTCAGCAAAATAATGTAAATCAATATTACATTTATCGAGTTAATCGCCACTTCTAAAATAATCGCATAAAATACATTAAATATTACTGTGTTAAAATTTAAATTCTAAAAATGAAATTAAATATCGGGATATCCTGAAATTAAGATATCTTTTCCAAAGTAATTGATTCCGCTCACGGCAATTGAAAACTCGGTTCCTCCCAAAGAAACAGGGCAAAGATTATTAGGTCGGAGAACGAAACACATGGTGTACAAAGCAAACTCCAGTTCTGGTGATGTACCAACGAAAAGAGTTGTCACGGGTTGCACTATTCCATTCAGCGATGAACGTACTTTCAAAATTGCTCCTTTCTGTGAAGTATAACGTAATGAACATCAGCAATATGAATTATTTTTATTATCGTCCTTCAGATACTTCGTGTTATTACTTACATCACCCAGTTTCACTTCCTTGATATATCCGAGATAATTAAGTTTCTTATCTGCTTCTTGTTTTGCGTAATAAATCCAATTGTGCAGGCCAATTATATCCGAGTCGAATTGTTCAGCTAGAAACACGGTTTCGAAACCAGAACTCGATGCACCTCCGTCTATACGTTTAAACTGCGAGAACCATAAACGCTTCATGGTATCTTTAAACTCGTATTCATCGTCTGGGATAAATCCTGATCTATCGGCTAAAAATTTCATCGTCGTTTTCATCACGTCCGTCTCAAAAATCTTATCGAGCAATTCCATTTCCTCTTTACGCTCGTCTGCCGTGACTGTCTCGGGTGTTTTAACATCCAGCTCATAGTTATCGTACAAGGGTAGCATGGCTTTCACAGTTGGAATCTCATAAGCTTCATCTTTTACAGTCAGCAACCTAAGGTATGCAGAATATAAAAGCGATCCGTGATTTATTTTGTAATTCCTTGAATTCAAAATGAATTTACTTACGGTTCGGGAGCGTCGTCGCTAGTGCTGTCGTCTTTCTTCTGGCCTTGCAGATTTATCGTTATGTACTGGAGCGCGCTGTTTTTGTCTTTCTCGTATAAACTTTCGGTTAGCTTTCTGATATCGTCATCGGAAATGATGAATCCATGAGGATTAGCGTTGTTCTGTGGTGATGCTTGAGGGTTGGCGTTATTTGCTGGTGCATTGTTAGTACCGGCATTATTCTGCGAAGTTTGCGGTGTCTCGGCAGCAGGTTGAGCCGCAGGTGGACTAGCTGGAGCAGCGGACCCAGCTAAAGGTTGTACCCCAGGTACTGCGCCAGCTTGCTCGGAGTTTGATGCTGGTGCTGGTGCTGGTGCTGGTGCTGGTGCTGGTGCTGGTGCTGGAGCGGTTCCATTGTTATAGTAGTTATTATAAGTAATTTCGGTATGAGTGGGAACGGCACCACCACCTCCACCACTACTGCCTCTGGTACCAAAAATTCCTCCTGGTAGCAATCTAGATACAGCTGCGTTTACTCCAGCGCTTACACCGGCGAAGACGAACGCTTCTTTTGCTAGTTGTCCAATACCAGGTTTCTGTGCCTGCTGTACGTAAATCGTACCCGGACTGAGGGACTGTCCGAGCGGAGCAGTATACGATGGCTGTCCATAGCTTGGAGAAGGTGCGTGTCCTAATGGGCTATAGCCATGGCCTTGCGAAGGGTAGTATCCTTGACCGACCGAAGGATTATAATTTTGTCCTCCAACTGGAGGGTGGTAACCTTGTCCAACCGAAGGATTGTAACCATGCCCAACCGAGGGATTGTAACCATGTCCAATGGAAGGATTGTAACCTTGCCCAACTGGAGGATTGTAACCTTGTCCAACTGGAGGATTGTAACCTTGTCCAACTGGAGGATTGTAACCTTGCCCAACTGGAGGTTTATAGCCTTGTCCAACCGAGGGATTATAGCCGTGTCCAGCTGAAGGATTACAACTTGCATATTAAATATTTCGCTTTACAAATGTCACGTTAATGTTTGATTACGAAAGGAGATTGACCACCTGAAGGATTGTATCCAGATTGCACGTTCGTTGCACTGGTTTTAGCGCTTTGTTCAAGCACAGGAGCGGACGGTTTAGGTGCGGTATTGGTTCCACCACTTGGTTTCTTATCCGGCACGTTCCATCCTATTTTATCCGGAGTTGAACCCCCTACGCAAGAACAAACCTGTTATCCGTGTCCTTTAATTGGCTGGTAAAACTAGTTGTCGGTTTTAACTAATAAATCATTGTCTAGTTGAAACGGAACTGAATTCTTGGGAAATTAATGGATAATCGATTACCGCGAGGTAAATAAATCAATTACACAAAAGAAAATATGACCGTCCCGGATATATTAATATTAAAAAATACAACTTACCTTGATTGTGTTGTTGACGTCTGTTGGAGGACGGCTGGGGGGAGCGAGAACGCGGTGACGACCTCGAACGCAGCAGAGTTCCCCATCCTCCGCTTCTGCTTAATTTCCCATCTCCAATGTCAACTGTTCGAGCAAAGGTACACCACGATTTCAGTACGATGTAATATTTTCTGTACGACGATTCTCGGTAAATCTTACACGAACTGTAAAGCGTGTGCTATGAACGAATTAGCAGCTATGAAATTAACGAAGCGTAACATGAATGAAATCTCTGAATAGAATCTTTTGTAGGGATTACGTATTCAACTGGTTATCCTGCACGAACCTTGCACGAAGTATTGCATGCAGAAATTACCAGTAGTTAAATAAAATATACCGAATCAGAGTTCGAGAGGAGTAATATTTCAATTTTGTTAATAATAAGACTATTCAAGAGTATCATACGATTCGTAATATTCCACCCACGACTTGTTCAGTTTCTATATCACTCTATGATAGATTGCAATTCCATTCGGACCCTAACAATTTAACAATTTACTGAATAAGATAATAGTATATCGTTAACACGCCAACCTGACTATTTCCATTAAATCTAGTTTAATGTTTAAAGTGTTAAAGTAATTGTTAGTAGATCTTCACGCTTCGCAAATCAAATCCGTTTCAAAGTCGAAAGATATAGGTGTTCCTTGTCATTTCCCCTATTGTAATATCCGATTTCTTCTCATTTTTTAAGATACCTTCGCACCCAACGGCTACTCATAGAATTTTGAAGACTCTGCAGCTGCTTGTTGCAACTCTTGTCGGAACGGTATTCGCTAACGCGGAAATTACCATCGTTCTTGGAACGTCTCATTGAAAACAACTAGATCTTCGTGACCGCGTCTGCGAAACGGATACCATGTTTCGCAGAATTGCTTAGAATTCATCGGGAATGACTCACCATACGGCCATGACTTTCTAGAAGAGCTACGGGTTTTTGCGACGTCTTTACAATCCCGTTATAATACGAAAAATAAAAATGCAAGTGTATACGCTTGGTATACGCTCGAACGAGGACGATTTGCTCTTATTGAGTTTGTTATGATCTATTCAATTGCAGTCTCGTGATGCAATTTCACATTAAAACCAATTAAACGATTCATAGAATGCTTTATACTCGAAACGAACGGGAAATTTCTCCTTCTCCGGAATTTGATCGCTTCAGCTTAATCGTTTGAAAGTGTCAATTTCTGGTCACCTTCGCACTATGAGTAATCGGTAATTTTACATATATGACTGTAAATGTCCACGTTTAAGATAACTTTTGTCCAGTCATTAATAAATTTACACCCTAAGAATATTCCTCGCAAAACCTAATCATTGCAAACGGTGGAATATTATGTGAATGTGAAACAGAATAAATTTATTATCGTGTAATTACAGAATTCGGTAAATAATTTGTAAAGAAGCTCGCTTACCGAATGTAAATATAACGAGGACCGTGCAGATTAGAATTAACTTGATGTTCATGTCTTTTGTTTAGCTTCTTTTGTTGTCGTTCTGTAATTCAAAATCGATGATACAATAGAAGATCTCGCTGTAGAATAATCGATGTAAACTGCTTGATGGTTAACACGTTACTAAAAGACTTCCCGTGAACTGACGCACACTAGCCACGTTGAAACCAGTTTGGAATTGCAACATGAATCATACGTAGTCGTAGGCTTTCTCCTATAGCATTGATCTTTGAATATTCGCAACAAGTAGTACAGACCTAATTAAAAAATCTAGTCAGAAACCTTTGTTTTTTCTTTTTTTTTTATATAAATCAACTCTAATTTATAATAATGTTTTTTAGGAAAAACTGAATTTTGGAAGCTTAAGAGAGTACCATGCGAAGAGATGTAAATATTAATTAGAGGAATTGGTATAAAGGAAATCAAAGGAAACTAAATGTAAGATGTATTATTATTATTTATGATAATAAGTATTACTTCATNTCTCATTTATTATTCTTTTCTTTTCTTTTTTAATAACATTTTTGCCATTTACTATGTTATCTACAAAACAATGAAGTCTACGTTCTATATTCAACCCTATATATAATTACTACGTACGAAGTATCTTGTATATTAAAATATCGGTAGACCGAGATCTATAATTTCGTTTCCGTAATATGTAAACAAGTGAGTATATATATTAAACTTGGTCCCACCGAGTGAAACGGGACAGAGATCGTTCGGTCTTGCATAAAAGCATATCGTATACAATGACATCTCCAACTCGGGTAAAGTACCCACAAATATCGTTGCGTTTGGTCTAACGATTCCATCCATTTGGAAATTTAATTTCAATAACGAAGCAGTCTGAAAAAATAATTAATCACATTGAATTAGTACGTTATTATTTCGTTATTATTTCGATAAAAGCAATTGTTTACTATTTATTAAATAGCTTACACTTCCAAGATTCAATTTATCTACATATCCCATGTAATCTATGCGTCCCAAAGATTCTTGGTTTTGGAAATAAATCCAATCTTGTACGCCGACAATGGCCACGCCATAATTTTCTGACCCAAACACACGCTCAAATCCGCAAGTACTACCACTGAATATAGTGAACCAAATTCGACGAATTACATCTTTTCTTTCAAAATCGTCTGGATCGATGAATCCATGATCGGCCAACCATTGCATAGTTCTTGCCATTTCATTTGTATTTAAGAAGGTATCGATCAACAGATTTTCCTTTTTCCTTGTTTCTAAAGTACGATTCAATTTCTGACGGGAATCATGCGCATAACTATCGTACAAAGATCGTGTTACATAAATTGATGGATGTTCTAATAACTCTGGATCTACAGTGAACAATCTGAAAAAAGAAGTTAAGAAATAAAAGCAGTAATCAAATTACATAGAAATCAGTAGCATAATTATACATACGGTTCTCTGGCTTCATCCGTTACGTTAGGAGATGTGACTCGAGTCTGCAAATTCAGTTTTATATATTGCGATATATTGCGCGAATTTTTCATAAACAATTCTTCTGATATTCTAAAAAGTTCGTCATCCGAGATCTTATAGGAAAACGTATTATCTATATTGGCAGAATTATTAACTAGATTCTTTTGATTATTTGCTGCATTAAATCCAGTCGTAGGCGTAATTTTATTTTCGTTTGTGTTTGATCCAGTGGAAGTTCCAATTCTATTTTCAACTGAAATTGAACTAGGTGCACTAGTAGGAGTGTTTGGTACATATGGACTGTTATTTCCTGATGAATAGTTGTTAATAGTAGACCCAATTCCTTGTGATGGGTTTGTAGAATTCATATCAACTCCAGGTGGAGTATTAAAATACTGATTGTTATAAGTAATATGAGTTGTAGGTGCAGGATTTGAAGTAGAATCAGGTTTACTTTCCACGTAGTGATGAGTGTGAGGATTTATTATCCTATTTACTCCTGCATTAATAGTTGAAAAGACGAGCGCTTCTTTAATCATCGAGCCCAAACCTCGACCAGAATCTTGTTGGCCAGGTACCATTAAAATAGTTTGGCCAGGTACAAATGGCTGTGCTGCTGGCTGTGCAAGAAAGTGTGTTTGCTGCGGATAATACGACGGTTGCCCGGGTGCACTATAAGCACTTCCAGAAGTGTGCATAGAGTAAGGATTTCCTAATGGCATTGGATTTGACCACGAATTACTTGAAGGACTGGAATGTATAGGGTAAGGAGGATGTCCATTTGTAACTGGTGTAAATTGAGTGTTAGCGGAAGTTGGATGAGTTTGTGGATAAACATGATTTTTAAATCCAATTGGTGGTGGTGGTGGATAATTTGGTACTGGTGGTTTATTGCTTCCTAAGTAAGGGTTACTCCATGATGGATATGGTTGAGCTGGTGCAGTTGGTCTAATATTTCCTAAATAAGAATAATTACTAATGAAGAGAATTTATTTAGATAGTTATTTTATGATTCATGATATGAATATTATTGTTTATAATATAGAAAAATATAGTACTGATCATAAATTACTTCTTTAAAGCATATGTACTATTATTTTAAAATATACCTATATTAGATTTCATCATGTCATCCTGAGGTGCAGATGGGTGATAAGGAGAAGTTTGTCTATTTTCATTCACAACTCCTGGTTTTCCTCCATTTACTGAACTTGAAAAAGTGGGTTGATGTGGAGAATGTGGGAATGGTGCAGAAGGCTTCGTTTGTGCTTATAAAGGATATACGTTTGTAACTTGTATTTTTTATTTAATTAATTTATCTATATAAAATGTGTAAAAAACTTACTTGGATGCGTGGCTCCTCCACCTTCATGATTTAAAAAGTGTGTATTAATATTCTTGTTCTGTTGAGGTACTATTGGTCCTAAAATTATGAATAACAATTGTTTTATTGTAAATATTATTTTATATTTTATAAGTACCTAAATTATACAATATATATTGTGCAAGTATATATTAATATTCCAGGAGAATTTTCTTTGAAATATAAAATAGATTTCCCTATCGAACTTTCAACTTTAGAAGGTACCTTAATTNTTATTGGAAGGTGTTTCATGGCTAGTACCTTTTGGGATAGAACTTGCTGAGGTCCCATGTGGGATTCCACTGCTGTGTGGTGTATAATGGGATATCCCAGATGACGTTCCATGAGAAATACTTGTAGATCCATGAGATATTCCATGTGAAGATCCGTGAGATACTCCACGTGAAGATCCGCGAGAGAATCCACTTGAAGATCCGCGAGAGAATCCACTTGATTTAGAACTTTTTCCGAAAGTAATTTTAAATTTTGCACTAGTTCCACCTATAAAGAAAAGATAACAAAATTATTAATGAAAGCATCGCGTACAAAAATTTGTTTATACTTACTAATTATAAAAAACACATAAATAAATATAAAAAAAAGTATCTTAAATTTCATTATTGCTATAAATGCTTTATGCTTAATGTTATAGTACTAGTGATCTGTTATTGTCAGTATATTTGAATAATAAATGCGTATATTTCACATTTATCAAATTACGCTTACGTTTATCAAATCTTTTTTCATAATTAAGTACATCAAATCATACACTTCTCTATGCAGTTTTCCTTGAAATCATAAGATAGAGTAAAAGGTTATCGCTAATAACCCCAGTGAGGTATGGGTATCTCGAGTAATAAAAACGATTTCTTAACAAGTTTTTATTTTACTTCAATAACAACCTCCACCAGAATATATATTTTTTATAGAAGTTCTAAATTATAAAATAATACATTTTATAAGCTCGTTTGTATATTATTAATTACAAAATTACTAATATATTATAATAGCATATT
>NIJG01000134.1:3278940-3290581 GCA_002201625.1 Euglossa dilemma | reverse complement strand
GGGTCATATTTGGAAGATTCCCCCTGCGCCAAAAAAAAAAAAAAAAAAAAATAATATTTTTTCCTGATTAGTTTCGTATTTTATAAAATTCTAACAAAGGTGGCGCTAAAAACAAAAATTTAGTACAATTCAGGCCCACCATCAACGTCAGATCAACGTATTATGTATGGTAGCCATAATAGTAGCAGACGATATATTGGATAATGTCAAAATATATGTATTGTTTAAGCTTCCTACAAAATTAGGAATAATTGATCGTCTTTTTTAAAATTAGAATATTGTAAAGTTTTATTCATTCAGAAGAATTTATAAATAGATATGATAGAAAATCTTGCAGCTAAATTATGTTTACTTTTACCGGAAAAAGCGCATTCAGGTAATGATTGTAATGCATAATTTTTAAACAATATAAATTATAAGTATTTATACAGAATTACAGAAATTTTATATAATATTAATGTTGTAAATTGTAGTGGAAATGTTCGTTAGACAAGTGTATATATATATTTATATATTGTGCCTGATATAGTTAAAATAAGATGTATCTATAGAATGAAAACTTGATGTTTAGCCGAACAATGGAAATTACTTGGTCAAGAGAAAGATGGATCTCTATTAGTTGGTTGGACAGAGGAAGCTATGAAGAACAATGTAAGCATATCATATACAGTTGTAGGCCATTACGACCGGATTAATGATAAGTTACAGGTATGTTAATGTATAAGAATATAAGCTTTTTCATAAAATATGTGTAATAAAACTAAAAAATAATTTATATAGGTATTGCATCAATTCTTAGAAGTTCTAAACATTGTACAAGCAACAATAAACCAAAATCGTACTGTTTTTGGGTATGTGACAAAACAAAAAGTTTCTATAGATACAAGTGTAAAATCTGTTGTGAACTCAGAAACTATAAAAGATACAGAAGAGAATGTATCAACTGAAGTTGAAATGTATGAAGCATTCATTGTTGAATTAAAGGGAAAAGAAGTAAAAATACACAGCTTGGATACAAAAAAATCTAAGCAACTCAGAATTCAATTTTTATACAAAGAAAAAGAACATGAACAGTGGGATAAATTTTTATTATTAATTCATCAAGAATGTAAGAATCATTTAATATTTATAAATTGCATTTAAATATTTCTTATGATTTACTAAATATAATTGTTTGATAATGCAGGTATAATAATATATACTATAATGTTTGATACATCTGTATCAGGTTTTTATTCAATACAAGAATTAAAATCTGAATCATTAGTTAAAGCATTTATTTGGGCTCAATGGGATATGATAAACCAAGTTTTATATCATATACACCATAAAAAAATTCCAATAAGTTTAGTTTCTGAAGATGAAGAGGAGAAAGAAAACAAATCAGTTAGGACTAATCCAACGCTCAGTGGTCTTCAATTTCATGATGAATTACCACATGAAACAGTGGTAAGTAAATTATTGTTGTCTAATAATAGGTCCAATATATTTAAAATAATTTATTTCTTTTTTCTTAGCTAAATATACCATTGAATTTACCTCAATTATCGACTTCTTCCAATTGTGGAACATATGAAGATGATGTTATACCTTTGAGAGTTCATGATTGTTCTTTAGATCTCATTGTAGTGTCTGACTCTAAAGGAATGGTCTGTGTTTGTCACCATTACTTATATCGCCCAGTAAAATCACAACAGCATGTACTTAATTTATTGAGTGAATCTAATACAGTACACTTTGCATATTCTGTAACGCTTCTTCATCACAGTTGTGTGATACATTGTGTTATACCAGGCATACCATGGTCTCATGCTAAACTTATACGACCAACATTCGCAATATACGGACATCATTATATGGTTGTTCTTGTACCAGGTTTATTCACTCACCTTCTTGAAATTGGAACAAATCATGAACCATGTTGTCACATATTATGTGGTCCTTTAACTTCTCTTCCATCCCGTTCTTCTTATTTGGTACCATTGCTTGAGTTAGAAATTAATAGCAAAGTAAACAAAAAGAAGTACGATACAATTTCTTTAGAAGGAAATAATACATCTCAGTCTAATACGAATATACTAACAATAGACTTACCTACATTGGATTTAGTACAATTAACAATCTCATCTGACTTCTTTACCGAAGTATTTAGAAAAGAAAACTCGACCGAAATACGCTTGGGCATACTGCACTACTTTCTTTGTCATAGAAATGATCTGGATATTATTTCAGAATTAGTATGCACGATTGCAGAGAAACCTAGGTCGTTAGAAATTGTACGGTATATGCAAGAAATTCTTATTGGCGGTTCATATGCTTTAGTACAAAAAAATTTATTAGCAGATGCTATACCTCTATTGTCTTTGCTGCCTGTTACAACTATGGAAGATTACATAAGTTTTGAAATCAAAGTAAATGATTTAAGTATAACATTAAGTCATGAAAAACTTTGGAATACATCAGTAATGTTGCTATCACCACAGCAAAGGTTGATTCCTTATCGCAGTGATTTGTGGACTAGATTGTGGGATCAACTTAGTAAAAATAATGGAGATAAAACAAGATTTAAACCAAGCAAAATTGCTGAGAAATTATTAGTTTCTTTAGCATGTTATCAACCTGAAGCATTATCCAGATCCAGTACTCCGATGTCTCCAAGTGGAGGGTAACATTTTAGATAAATCTTCGTTTAACCCAGTTAACTATACATATATGTTTGTTCTTAAACAAATTTTCGTTTTAATCTCAGTAATATAATTTTTCGGATACAGATTAATATGAATCAATGATATTTCAGATTAGTTGTGGCCACAGTATCTCTTGGAGATTTAACTAGTAGTCGTAGCAATAAACTAATAGACTCCAGTTTACCATTTAATGAAACAGAAAGCTGTACTGCTTCTAAACAGGAACATATTGTATCTGTAAATTTACGGGAATTATCCATGTACTTATTAAAACATGGTACTCAGACATCAATAACGCATGTTAAAGGATCGTGTACCCCATTACATGTTCATGCTATGGCAACCAGACATGTAGCAGCGCAGTTAGAAACATCGCGAGCTCTTTGTCAAATGTTATGTCGAGCAGCTAGCGTTGATCCGCGAATTGAACAAGAGCGTGGTTTTATTCTTGTGTAAGTAGGTTATTTGTGGATAAATATTGATAAATTTTAAGGATATTTTAATTGAAATAATTTTAGCGATCAGTTAGATGAAATAAGACGATGGCTATTGTTTATTCTGTTGGAGCGCTATAGACGCGCAATAGAAAGCATAGCATTCCCAGCACCACAGGGATTTACATCGTTTTTTACTTATCTTGGGTATAGAACTTTAAAATATTCGATGTTTTTACAATATGTACAAAGATCAGTATTTGAATTACAAGTTGATGTCAGCAAAATTATTATGGCTGGTACATTTTTTAACATGAAAATTTACTTTTACCTTAACTTTTGATCTTTAAGACATTTTCATTCAATGATTTTTACAGATATTAGTGATACAAAAGAAAATGCTATTCGTAAATTAGCTTTATTGTCTTTACTGCCGAGATCACGAGCGAAAAGGCTTTTAAATCAATGGTTACATCCTGTAAGCTTTATGTTAAGAGCTCGTGAACACGCTGCGAGTATTTTATCTGGTGAGGTATGCCAAACCCGTGCTAGAACATCGCAACATAAAAATCATCATAATGGTAAGAATAAATAATTAGTAAATTGCTAAATATTCCTTGATACTATTTTCTTATTAAATAAATTGTATAAAGGTTTAGCGGCATTTCCATCGGCAGATCGTTTATCTCCATTAGATACATTCCTTGATCTTCTTACAGCAAAAGGTATGAATTCGAAATTTAATAAATTTTATAACTTATGTCAATTATAAATTAACTTAATTTTATAGCTAGTCTAGCTGAATTAGATTTTGGCCTACTTATAGAAGCTACAGTAACATCTACAGAAGATTTTTTATAGGTAAATGTATTTCAATACACTAGTTATAAGTACATTTTACATACTCGTGTAATTTATCATNGTTATATTTGTAATCGAAAAAGTAGCGAATATAGTCATCCAGACATGCAAAGTGCCATTCCAAAACTATTTACTACTTATAAATACGTAATTTTAATTTTATTTTATAAATTTTCTTGTGTTCCTTTTTCGAAAGTTCTACATACATAATAAGCAAACAAATAAAAGTAATAGAATAAGTACATTTTACATACTCGTGTAATTTATCATATTCGCGTTTTAAATCCAGTTACTTAAGAATTACTTAAGAATACACCAATAAATACGTTCTTATAGATATTTTAAAAATATTTTATATTTTACGATTATCTATAATGTTTATTGAACTCAATTTATGAACTGGTTATTTTATTATATTACGATTTTAAATGTAACTACGTTCTTGTTTTTTTGTATATATTAACTTTTACTAGTTAAATTCTTGTTACTACACTACCATACTTTTATATTAATGTTATTAATTAATTAATTAATTAATTAGAAGTTTATGTGTGATTTTATGTACTTATATTAATTCGTCATTATGCGTTATACATCACAATGTATGTTACATATATATATATTGTGTCATTAAATAATTTTTAAGTTATTATAATACGAATAAGTTAAAAAAAATTTTTTATAAAATGGATTGTAATCTTCTGTGTACATTTTTTATGTGGAAAGTATTGTTAACAAAACTACATATCAAAAGATATGTACAAATATACAACAGTATTAATAATTTTTATGTAAAAGTGAATATAAATGTTTACAAAATGATCTACCGTTTTAATATGTATCACATTTATATAATATAACAAAATCTTACATTTAAAAAATAGAAACGATGTTATTTTAATGTTACGCGCTTATATTTAAAATTATCTTTTATCTTAATCTTTTATGTTTTATGTAATGTTATTGAAAGATAATTATAAAGATTATTTTCAATCAAAAATAAGCTTATCAGATTTTAAACTCGTTCACTGGCTGAATTTAAGCTCCAAAGGAAAACACCAATAGCATTTGTATGGCGCTGATACTACATGGCGTTGCAATCTTAAATGAAAAGCGATCATTTTCTCCCCCTCCATTAAAATATTTCCCCCTCTCTCCCCACCTGTAAGTACTACTAGCAGAATAACATCGTCAGCGGTCAGCCATTGTCGTGAGATGTGAAGATTTTTTTCATCAGAAATCAAGATCAAAAGCTGAGCAATTATTGCACATTGAAATTAAAGCACATTGACGCTGAAATGCATACAATTCCGGAATTAGGTACAAGTGTACCAGCATTTCTTGCCAAGCTTTGGAAATTGGTTGAAGATCCTGAAACTGACGACCTTATTTGTTGGTCACCCGTAAGTACTTTTATTTTGTTATTCGTTTATAATCCCTTCGTTTTCATATAAAGTATACGATAGAGATTCCGATGAATACTACATAATACATTTTACTACTGCGACAATTAATTATTCGTAATTCTAATGTCGCATGAATAAACGAGTTAAACGTAAGTTAAACGTTGACCTCCACAGTATACATTTTTACGTACACAACCTATATTTCGCATGCATCCAACATCGCTATAATTTATTCCGTTTTTACTGGGACGATTATATATTGTACTATTTTAATAATCATGTTTTTTTTTTTATTAGATATCAAATATTTAATTTGAATAAATTGTATAAATCGTGAATGAACAGCTTTTGCAACAACAATACATATTAATCGTACAGTAATATTTAAATAAATACTTTTTATAAAATGTAATTACCTCTTTAAAACTTATACATTTGTGTAAATTATTTAACATGAACAATTTCTAGTAATGAAATGAATATTCAACTTTAAATTTCTTTATATTTTAAATATTTTACAGAAGANTTCACTGCTTTTTTGTCTTTTAGCTTTAATCTTTAAGGTTAAGAAAATAGTTTAAATAATACATTTTATGAATTATAATAAATATTAATATTTATATGGAAATATGGTATAATACATATGTTATATGATTATTTTACATTAATGGTACCTATTGTCTTTTACACTGTGTGAAGAAATATTAATACCTTCGAAATTATTTAAAAGAAAAAATTATTATATGTTAGTTATTTATTTTAGAATGGAAGGAGTTTCTTCATTAGAAATCAAGCACAATTTGCTAGAGAATTATTACCACATTATTACAAACACAATAACATGGCCAGCTTTGTCAGACAATTGAATATGTGTAAGTAATAATATGTAACATTTAATATGTGTACTAATATAATATTACATATATTGGTATTTTATTGTTTATTAAATATGTACATGTATTTTCAAGATGGTTTTCACAAAAAGGTATCTGTTGAACTTGGTGGTTTAAAATGTGACAGAGATGAAATGGAATTTGCACATCAGTTCTTTTGTAAAGGGCATCCATACCTTGTAGAACACATTAAAAGAAAAGTAAGTGTTTCATATCTATATGATGTTTTTATAAATTAAAAATATTTATATATTTATGTCATAATTTTATAGATTGCATCTAGTAAAGGACAAGATCCAGCACTTACACCCATTAAACCAGAATTAATGAATAAGATGCTTACTGAAGTAAGAAGTATGAGAGGTCGTCAAGAACATTTAGACTCAAGACTTGGAGCCATGAAAAGAGAGAATGAAGCATTGTGGAGAGAATTAGCAATGCTCAGACAAAAGCATCTTAAACAACAGCAAATTGTTAATAAGCTTATACACTTTTTAGTTACTTTGGTACAGCCTTCAAGAAGTGGTGGTCTGTCTGTTAAAAGAAGATACCCATTAATGATCGACGATTCCAATCGTCAACGTAGCAAACAGCCGAAATTATCAAAGGTAATTATATACATTTCATTAAATATTCATACTTAATTCTTTAAGGTACATTCACATATATTAGATAAGTTACATTTTTATTTTCAGTCACAAGCATCTCCTGCAGGACCTGTAATTCACGAGCTTGATGCATCAGAACCAGATTTAGAATCAGCATACATTGTTGCAGAGTATGTAATATGCTTCATTATAAATTTATTTATTTTTATTGGCATAAAATAATTATCTTTTTTCGCGTCTAGAATGTTAGAAGGACATCCAAATCCAGCTATTGAAAGCCCAGATCATAATAACACATCAATAATGGAAGATAACAATATGGAAACAGTTCATTTAATTGATGATTCTGTTCAATTACAAGATGATATGCAACTTGTTAATCCACAAGAAATTGACACGAAGAAAAAACGTGGATGTAAGGGTAAAAAGAAGTAAGTTAATTATCATATTATTCTAATCATAGATTTGCTCATTGATATAAGTGACGTGTACGTCATGTACAATCTTTCAATTTTGGAATTAGAAGATGGAATTTTGCATGATAAACACAAATAAATATCAATATTTGTAATCCTATAAAGAAGTAATTTCGTATTTCCATTTTGCTTCATTTTTTTTATTGAAACTAGGAAAACAATGAAAAAGACAATTATAACATATTTTTTTACACATTCCAATTATTCTCCATGCATGGAATGTTCTAAATAATTAACTTTATGAAATTAAAATTTATATTCTATTTGCTTCAATGAAAAACACAGGGGCATAAATTTTAATCTTTTCAAGCATATCATACTGCAATAACTTCATTGACATTTAATACTAAAATTAAATTGCACGTGTATATATTACAATTTAATTATAGCCATTTAAAACATTGATCAAGGAAATTTATAAAATGACTTCTTTTTCATAGTTCATAAGATTAATTCCTTTTTTATTATTATTCATATCATTGCAATTTAAATATTGCCAGGAGGAAAAACAAGGTGCCTGTCAAAATTTTGATCCCATCAACGGAGAATGGAGAGGAACCGAGGTTAACATTTTTCTCTTGTCGTCATTTGGTGTTGGTGTTCATACTTCTCTAGAAATTATTTTTAAACAGTATCGCAATTTTGCTTACTTTCATTTTTTGCATGAACGTTCGGCAATATTGCGATAATATTCTTTTTTGAAAGCGTTTCTTATTTAAAATAGTTGATACTAAAAGGACCTTTCCTTAGTCTGCCAGTCTTTCAACTATCAGTAGTTGCTTTTTTTCAAACTTTATGTTAAATATAATTTCAAAGAATTAAAACAGATTTAAAGAAAGTTAAAGTTTCGAAAATGTTGATTTGGTAGCTTGTTACTTTTATAAGAGAAGTCTTGTTAATCCTTGGTTGAATTGCTTATATTTAATTTCAATATTGTTTACCATATAGTATTGTCATTAGCCACATCATTTCATATTAATATTATTGGTCTTTTTTTTTATTTATGTATTACTTATGCCTCTGAGTATATTTGTTGACATATTAATTATTGTAGATTTATGATAAATCTTAATTTATTTTATTATATAAAATATATTGTGAAATTCATTTTTTATCTTTGTCATCCAAGTTTAGGTATATATATACACATGTGCATGAAAGATTATTTTAATCTATATAAAGTCCTTACATTTTCACAGCCTACATAGAATTTGCAAAATATGTCTCAAAATATGTATTGTTAATACATCTTCAAATTTATTCCATGCATGATTGTTCTTTTAAAATTTATATATATGATACTTTGTTTATACCTGTATTTGGTATGTATGATAAATATAATTCTATATGATCTTTAGATCATGCAAATATTTTTTATTAAAATCAATTTTTTAATATTATAAGTGGTTTTTGAAAAAAAATCAAACTAAATTGACCATTAAATATTTATATTTTAAATCACAGAAATGATTTATATGGTGAAATATAAAGGAATGAGTATATTTAAAATACTTTTCCAAATTATTTATATTATCAAAATTAAGTAATATTAATTTTTCTTAGAAAGTAACAATCATTCTTTAACTTTCTTGTTCATATATATTTCACATATATGCACCACTTTACTATAAAAGTCTGTTTTCCTCTTCGTTAAGTAGATTTCTTTACAAAAAATTGTATTACTATGTATTAAAAACTGACTAATATTATATTAGAAGCATGTTCTTGTATAATGCTTTAAATTCATCTGTGTATGCTCTTGCAATACTTCCATCAATCAGAAATGTAGTCAAGAATGTGTTTAAAAGCAGATTATGGCACAGCAACGATTGTAAAAACTCAAGAAAACGAAGATTGGCAACTGCTTATCTCACTTTTTTAGGGAAGAAACACATGTGCTTGAAATGCCATTAGAGGGTTCGCCAGTGACGATCGCTTTGCTGGAAAATAAACCAGTTTCGAAGGCAATACCTATGGCGACTGTGCGTAGCTCAAAACTCGCAGCAATGGCTGCTAATATGAATAAAACTACTGATGCAGATCACGAGCTCGATTTGGATACAACAGATATGGAGGAAGATGTTCAAGATAATGATCCAACTTTAGTGAAACTTGAGGACATTTTGATAGTACCGGAAATCATAAATGAAAATGCTGAGAATAATGAGAACGTTGAATTTAGTGAGAATAATGGCAATTCTGAAACAAGCGAAAATGATATCGCGTTTGATCAATTTAACAAAGTAGATACTAACACAGAACAGGATAACAGAAGAGAATCTTATACAAATGGTGCGGGAAAATGTTCGGAGCGGGACAAAGTCAACTGCAATGGAGAAGGCACAAGCAATACAAAACATTTATCTTTGAGTTGCATCATTCCCTCTGCCATATCTGATGCTACTTACAGGTTAGGATCAATGTAAGTTCAACACAGACCATGGGTAAAAAACGTGTTGAGTGCAGCACATTCCATATATTTATAATGGAAATTTTTAATCAGAAGACAGAGGTGGGAACCAACCAATTTATCTCTATTCGCATTACAATCTGAGAGGTTTCAAATAATAACATTTCACTAATAATAACATGTGACTTTTTATTAGATCTCTAAAAGGTTGCCTTTGATCTAGGGATTTCACAATATTCCATAGAACCTGACGAATAAAGGATTCCTTGGTATCATCTTTTTCATATTTTCCAAATTATTACAATTTCTTTCTTATTAATTTTTACATGTTTATTTGATTTCAAAAGACAGCAAAAATCTAGTGTCTAATCTCTTAACATTAATAGAGCTTTATTCCGAATGAAAAGAAATTTTATCAATATAGATTTAGGTACCAAATTACGTTTGTATTAATTAAATCTATATTCATATAATTTATTTTATTCAAAATAATCTCTCTCTTTAATCAAAGAAGTTGTAAGTTAGATTTTTGAGACATAATATATAAAACTATTTTTACCTCATATATACATATCTATTAAATATATTTGGTAATTGTAGTGTTATGGTTATTCAATCCTTGGTTATGCAGTTTATCATATGATCTATTTGTTGTTCTATTATTTGTCTTGTTCCCTGGTTTTCAAAGGTCAATTTGGTTTGAGTATTTCTCAATATAGACTACTGCATTGTTTAAAATTAGTAATATAAAATATTTTTGAAGTCGAGCACTGCAATATTGCCAATGTTTCATGAATATTACAAAATACTAAAAAAGATATGCAACCAATCTCTTTCTTTTGAAAGTCTTTATTACTCGATTGCACAAGCAGTAGTCATAAGACAATTACTAACTTTTATTCTGCTTCAAACTGTTATCGTTTTATTTTATTATTACATTCGTAATTTAATATAATGAAATATTTAATTCAATAAAGAAAGGATAAAGTATATTAATCTGCTTGTGGAGTCATTCAAACAAATAGAAAGATTGTACGTTTCAGGGTGAATATTGAAAGGATTTACGTCGCTTTTGCTTTTTGGTCCATAAAGTGTGGATAAATTTCAGTATTTTTTTACATTTTGATCTACTTTGAATAATTCTGTATAGGGAGGATATGGATAATCATCTTGAAACAATGCAAACAGAATTGGACAATCTCCGTGATATTCTACGAGGCGAGGGTTATAGCATCGACGCAAATACACTCTTGGGCGTAAGTGTTAAAATATTTATGAAAAGTTTTCTGTTTATTAATTAGTGTACGTTTTCAGTTATTTGGAGCAGATGATCCATTGTCGTTTGGTATGCCAGTTAATCCAGAGTTAAATCCACATTCTGAAAAGGAAGAGGATGATCACACTAATGGTATATTGCAATCTATAATACTTTAAATATTGTTGAAAATATAACTGTATATATATTTTAATTTGCTTGTAGTTACAGAAAATATTAATGGAACAGGTGGTGGTGAGCTTATGGCATACAATCCTACTCCAAACTTATTAGATTTTGACGATGACATTTTCTTGAATGCCGCATCTCCTGTAACGAGCACAGCAAGTGATTCAGCTACAACCAGTCTTTATAACTCGGATCCCCTCGATTTGGAGGATAACAAAGTTTCACTCCTCAATTCATTAACGAATGATGTAAATACTTCATCGTAAAGTCTCATTCCTATGGTAAGTGCTATAATGAGCTCTATTACATTTAATAAGGAATCATTTCGTTTAAAAATAGAAAGAAAAGGAATATTTTTCATTCTCGTGTTACAGAAAATAATTATCCATACATTAACAATATGCAAATTTTTGGTGTATATC
>NIJG01000134.1:3258597-3278929 GCA_002201625.1 Euglossa dilemma | reverse complement strand
TATATATATATATATATATATATTTATCGGGTAGTTGGTCACTTAACGCATCTTTGTTGAAACAAATTACAATTTTTTACGTCGAGATTGTCCTCCGAGGCTCAACCTCTTTCGAAAAAAAAAAATTGTCTTAGGATAGATTTTTTTGCAGGTTCAGATCACTGTTGCGTCCAATGCTTTGGTTTCAGTATGTTTTATTCTCGATGGATCATCACGAGCATGCTCTCTCTCTCTCTCTCTCTCTGTCGCTCTCGGTGTATTTTGATGACCAAATAAGCAACGAGCTTGTAATGTACAGACAAAAGTACTTATACCTGAGGAGAATGCGGTCTCGATATATGCGATCAATGATTCCATCGGTTTATGGAGGACAATAAATGACTAAAAACTACTGGAGCGCATAAAATCCTCTGGATTTGCTGCTATATATATATACAGATATATATATATAAAGATGATAAAGTTTGATTGTTACATAACTTTTTTTATGAATTAACGTTAATGTTATGTCATATTCTATTCACAGTACATATTATTACACTATCGGTAAAAGTGTGAAAATGAAATTATTCATTTACCGATCTATTTTATAACTGTAAATATTTTTTCCATTTTTTTTTTGTGTATATGATTCTATCGAATATAATTTTTTTTATTACAAAGATGCGCAAGCACGTTATAGTGACTAACGTTTCTTGTAGATCGTACAATGCAAACTTGAAGTTCCTGTATATCTTATGTCAAAGAACTATCGTAATATTTATTGCGCAATTTTTTTAACTACTCGAACAGAAACTGCAGAAATGCAACAAAGTAAAACTTATTAAATGCATCAATTGGATTTCTGCATATTTTTGTCATCTGTAATTTTTAACGATCTTATTATTTATGGGAAACTGAGTGTCGTTTCGCACGAACTCCATCTACGTAAATAATAAAAAAAAATATATACGAAATTCGTATTTTTTGTACTGAATTCTTTCAACAAGAAAGAGCAGTCATATGTATACACATTGCTCTTGTAGATCAAGGTATACTGTATAGGGAAAGAAAGAAAAACGCCACGAGCGAATTTTATATTTTTATAAAGAAAAATCTCAATGTTAACGTTCTTCTTAAAATATTAATTATTATTATTTATTTGTAGGCGTCGATTCATTGTACATAAAACAATATTTATTTTTTCTTATATTCGTAAATACACGTTTAGGTTGCGATGATATTGTAATATTTATGATGAATTTGTTGCATCAAACCTTTTATGATTATATTAAAATATAAGCATATCGTTTTAATCTGAATTACAGAAAAAATAAATAAAAGATATCTCTGAATAGGCATTTGAAATTAACAGCCACAGAATGTCTACTTATTATAGTACATGATATAATATATTTTATTTTCTATATTAGAAAATGTATGCTTGAAACAATTTGTTTTTTATATAGGTCATAAATATTGTTTGTGATTATAATATTCCTTTGTTTTAAAAGCACATTGATAAAATTGATTATAATTAACTTGTTTCTATAAATATATACAACAAATACTTTTAAAATAAATATGTGAATGCCTTTTCAATTCTTTTTTGCATTACTATTTACCTAAATCTGCAGTGAGTGTATATATGTTGATACATACTCTTACTTCCTAAAATTATTTGATCTCCAAGTTATAATTCAAAAATTATTATTGATTGTCAAAAAGTACGAATCTTTTCTTTTTTCGTGTTATGTTTATTTCAAATGTATTACCAAAGCTACATAAAATCATAATTTGTCATTTACTAATTTTGTTAAAAAATTTCTCCGAATTTGAAAACAAAAATAGGTATTAATTTTATACAATTTGATTTTGTTTTTCATACTAACAAAACTAGTTCCATATGTTTTCAGCTAATTATTCTGCAGCAATCGGACACTTCGTTATTTTATCTATTTAGCTTAATAAAAAAAAAAATATTCTTTATCAGGCTAAAATTAACCAAAAGCAAAATACAAATTATCAATACCTATTAAAAAGTGAAATCTGTAGGAAAAATCTGTGGACGGATCGTTGATATTTCAATTGCGCTTAAGTAAAGGTATTATCCGATATTGTACAGTTCATCAATATTTCAATGACGTATTTTATACATGTAACGAAATTGTATTTTATACGTGTTTATTAGCAGTATTTAATCTTGAAATTCTTTTTTGTTCTTCCAAGCATGCTGAAGAATATTTTTAATTCAAAAATTTTTTTTAAATCAAATAAAGAAGATTGAAGAAATTCGTCCACTATGCGCTAACTAAGGCTACTACTAGTATTTATAGACTTCCACTTTTTCTATTCATAAATATATATAATTATTTTTTTATTTTAGCCTTGGAGGAAAGACTGCTGGATTTTTAATTACCTTATTGGTAATATCTTCGTTTTAATTAGCGAATACGATTCTACTGTGAGCCCTAATAACAAGTTTAGTATATGGAGGGAATAATAGAAAGAATTAAAGAGATGTAACACAGTGATTCGTGCTTCAAATTCCTTGAAGATGAAAGTAAACCACGTAAAGAACCAAACTATATAAATCTAGGGATTGGAAGGAACACTTTATCTTCACGTCGATGATAATAAAAACTATGCGAATGAAAAAAGCGTATGCCTCGAAATGTTGTTAAAAAAAATATGTAGCGTTTAAAAAATGAGAGCACGCGTCGTATATGCATTAAGAAAGGACTACAATTTCCATTTTCACCAATTTGTATATAATCACGCAGGATTGTTGCATCGATAAAGAGATGTAGGATGTTTTCTAAAAATATCCATCACCTAAAGAGTAACAATTTTTTTACATAGTGTGTGTGTACACAGTATTAGAGTATAAATTAATTAATTTTACGTGGAGCGAAGTGTATGCCAGAACATACACAAATATATGTATATATAAATCTATATATATATATGCAAAAAACGAAAGCGTGTTAAAGGTATAAAATTTATTTAATAATGCCATCATATTTTTCCGTAACTGTTCTTTCGATACGGTACAAAATTTATATGAAGGTAACAAAGTGGTAACACAATCTAAGATTTCAGTGTCCAAATACTACAGTACTATCACTGCCCTTTTGTTGTGACATTCATATTTAATTTTTTTTAAGTATTTCAAGCTTCATTTTCAGCATATCAAAAACTATAAATTTAATAACATTAATAAGAGTATATTCTTCATAAATTTTGCAAGTAAATTAATTAAACGATTAATTTATACTTTTACTGTATAAAGAAAATCATTTTTGTATTTTTAGTTTAAAATAAGAATTATGTTTGTTCAGTTATTTTTATGCAGTAGGTAGTTTAAACACATAAATATCAACTATGATCTTTTGTGAAACACTGAAATCTTAGTATTAACTCTTTAAAAGAAGAATTGATAATTTGAGTTTGTGTATATCAGAAAATAATATAAACAAAATAGTATACTGTAATTTTTTGCCAGATTAACATATTATTTTAATTTAGTAATAAGTAGATTTTTTTTATATTCATTTGCCAAGATAAACAGTTTGTATTGCATTACAAATTCATAAAAAAGTTAGCATATGTTATATAATTCCATGTACAGTGAAGTGTCAACCATACATTTATGTTTCTTACTTTTCCTTTTCATATTTTGAAAGTAATTTCTATATATTTTATAATCTCTTAGGTTTAACACACATTTACATTATTAATCTATGTTGTGTTAATATCAGAATTTTCCTTTCTTTTTTCTAGCTATTAAATATCTATTAATTAATTTACAATGCAATATGTTAAAAACTTTAGCAATCTTTTTGTTCTGTATACTTATCAAAGAAAATTACCATTGATTTTCTATGAGTTATTTTTTTAATTTCTCTTTTTATTAATATGAAAAATCGAAAGAGATTAAATCAGAATATAACTAATTGTGATTTGATTATTATATACACGCACTTCAAAAATTGCATCAACCAATAATTATTTATTTAACCATAGAAGAGTTAATTACAGATCAGAGTGTAAAAAATCAAAAGAATGTATCTTGTACAAAAGTATAGTTGATACTACACTGTTTGTAGGTATCCAATTTTGTGATACATAAGAATTTTGTACAAAAGGGTAGTCTCGAGTTCATCACAAGTGACGATTTCTCGTTTACTAGGTATGAATTGCGTGTTTTGCTATTAATTATAAAATATTAATTACAATAGGATTAAAGGATAAATTAAAACGTATCTAAATATCAAAAGAAAAATATTAAGAAAAAAAGTTCACAATTTTTATTCGTTTACATCTATGTTGTAAATTAAATACCCATACTCTTATTTTTAATATATCACAAATGGAAATTGACTTTATTCTGCTGCCTATAACTAACGTCACCGCGTGATAATTATATATATTTGAAAAACCAACATTGAATTAAAAACGATAAATGATAATATTATTGAAAACTACAATTTTCGTCGAAATTACCTTATTCAACATAGATAAACTATCAACTATCATTAAAAATAATGTTAAATTTGTTTGTTTTTAAATAAAATTTAGATCATTGTTTATACGATCTTATTATATATCCTGGCTGAATCGATCTATCTTTATATAAATATGGTGTTTAAGAGAATATGAAAATCTCAGATGGATATATTATCAAAGTATATATTGCAACATGTTTGAATAGTAATATTCTGAACAATGTGTTGAAAAGAGCAATTACCTGTACTTGAACAATATTTTTTATATTACGATATCGATATAATATAGATAGTAAGCTTCCATGAAACAAGTCCTATATTATGTACGAAAAGATTTATTACATTATATTTATGTTTTTCATTTTTTTAATGGCAACGTTTTGAGAAAAATACTTCAATTTAAATTCTACTACAATAGTTATTAATATTGTTTTGTACTATATGTGTGAAGTTAATCTGTATAGATAGATTTATTTGGAAATACTTTTATTATTTCTAATTACAACTATTTCTAATAATATCTATCCGAAAGAAATCTTTATTAAATTTCTTGATTTAATGTACAAAGATTCTTAAATTCATAATTTTGAATTTTGACAATTACTGAAGTATGAATATCAGGAAACAATGAATCCTAAAAATACATATAAAATTTTGTACATAATTATTATTTTTATCATTTCTGTAATAATTAATGTAATGTCAGTTACATTGTACTGTAAAGCAGAATAAAATTCATTATAAAATCGTAAATAAACTTGTGATAGATTAAGTAATAGTATTGATTACTATTTAGATATTTAAAAATTAATGAAAAATTGTGTTCTTCATATTACATCTTGGTTGCTTTATTGCACGTAATTAAAACTGCATTATTACACAATATTTTATAAATATGCACATTTGATTATTTTATACTTTATATATATTAAATAGTACTTAATAAATTTTTTGTGATATATTCAAATTGTTTAATTTTTTAAACTTTAATACAGGTTCCTCCAAAAAGGCATTGCAATCATTGTCAAATATTCAGCATAGTAGGTACTCTTAAATTGTACCAAATTAAAAATTTCTACACAAATCTCTTTAAATATTTGAAAATATTTGTACATGTCATATAATCTTCAATGCAAACATTAACAAATTTTCTTTTAAATTAATAACATCTTTCTATCACATAATATATTTATAATCAACTTCTAAAATAATACTTCAATTTTCCCTTACCCTGTCCTTAAAATGCGAAAGAAAATATTGAAGCCGTCTCTATGGTAAAGATGGCAATGATGGTAAAGGTGGAGCAGGTGGTGGTATTATATCATTTTCTGCAGAAACATCATTCTTATGCCAATCAACATACAAATGTGTCAAGCTTTCAAGACATGCCGCTGTCATTTCCCGACAATAACGTGTATCTAGATAATGCAAATTTTTGCAGTATAGTTTAATAGAATTAAGGGACTGATCTGTCAGTTGTGAACATCCCTATGAAAAAAGAAAAATCAGCATATATTTTAAAAATATTCGTTTGTTTTTCATTACAAAACTACCTGTATGAGAAGTCGCTTTAATCTATGCAGTCTTTGTGCGAGATACGATATACCAATATCCGATACTTTATTACAGCGGTTTAAATTTAAGTATTCAATTGCTGGATTATTTTTTGATAAATAATCCAAACCAATGTGTGTAATCTATAATAAGAAATAATTTAAATTAGATGCACAAATATTTCTAATGTACGTATTAAATATCTATACTTACTTGACATTGACTTAAGTTTAAGGTTCTCAATTCTGGGAAAACGAATGCGTGTTTTAAACTGATGTCGGTAATATTATTACATCCGAAAAGATCAAGTTCTTGGAGGCATTTAAGCCTAATCAAAGAGAATCCGAAAAAAGGCCCAGATACACTTTCACAAAGCTGCATAATCTCTCGCTTTCGATTAGCGTCACGTACTATTTCTTCTTCAGCCCTTGAACGTAAACTGATTCTTAGCCTGGATTCTGTAAATTCTGGTTTATGTACAACTTGTATTTTTTCGGCATACTCATTGTTACCAGTATCCATACCCGTTAAGCCAATATCACTGATATCACAACTGCTAATTTTTAATGTTTGCAAATGTACAAGCTCCTTGAATATCATCTATAAAAGATAAACTTACTTTTATATTCATGAGCATCATCACTGGTATAAAAATTTATGATTTACAGCAACTCTCTTAAGTTTTAGCAATTCCTGAAAGTTCAGGAAAATAATCAGCATAAAATCTATCAAGAAATCAACTATCATTCCTTATATCATTTTTTTTTTATATAAATAAATACTTTTTTATAAACTACCTATGACATTGAATTAAAAAATGACAACAGTAAAATAATTTTCACATACCTGTATTGTTTTGTCAGTAACACCAGTAGAACAGTAGCTAAGTTCAAGTTGCCTTAAATTAGGAAAAGCCTTGGATATGCATTCAACTGATTCTTCGTGAAGATGCAATGCACTTACTGATAATATTAGCATGTTTTCTTTTCTTATTATTTCTTCTATAATATGATTCTTTTCTGAAGAAACAAAATTTATGCTTTCAGGATCAATATCTTGTTGCATGTTATCATCATCTATATTACAATCAGAACAAAGACCACGGGTAATAGAATCACCAGTAAGTTGTTCATTTCCCGAAATATCAAGTTCTTTTAAATTCTTTAGTAACTGAATATACATTATACCCGTATCTGTTACTGCATGGCATCGTTTTAATCTTAGTGTTTCTAATCTTGTTAAATTTTTACAAATATAGAGTAAACTGATATCTGTAATACGCACACAAAAACTAATATCAAGGACCTTTAAACAAGTTTGGTACTGTATCAATCCTTTAATTCCTTCCATAGTTAACTGATAACAGCTTCGTAATATCAAAGATTCTAGTTTTAAGTCTGGCAACGCTGATAAAGTGGCTAAAGCAGTTCCATCAATTAATGTATAACCAAAATTCAAATGTTTCAATTTATGTGCTTGTTGTCTAAGATACTGTAATGTGTTCAAAAATGTCAGTACTGATTTCGAAGCATCTGATAAAGTGATATTTTGAGGATAAAATTTTTTATATAATCCACAATGAAATGACATTTGACAACCCATGAGACTTAAAGACTCCAAGTTCTGACAAATGGCAACTAATCTATTAAAAAGAGCATCACTCAGGAAACGGTTATCACTAAGACTAAGTTCTTGAACATTTTTTAATGTTTCTGATAGTTCTCTTATATCATTTTCATCTTCTAAAAGCCTGCCAGACATTAGGCATTCTCTACAAGCATTAATGCACAATATCTTCAAAGATTTGCAGCACTTCAGAATTTCAACAAGTGTTTTTTCACTTAGATCACAACAAAACTGAAAATTAAGATATAGAATTAGAAAAAAAATTCTTTCTTTAATAAAATAATATTCTGTATATAACTGAAGTAATTTTACCAATAATAGACTTTTCATGTAAGGTCCGTATTGATCCCAAATTGGCATATTCCTTTTTAACTCTACTTCTCTAAAAACAAAGTGATAAAACGGTCTTGTAGAATGTTGTAAAATTTCTATGACTTCATTTAAATTATCTGTACGCGGTCGACCAAGAACCAATTTTTCTTGATCTAGAAATTTCATGGCAAGAGATGCTTCATGCCATGTTTGATTAACTAGTCCTGCCGACATTCTGTCAGATGTAGACAGATATGATAATATGTGTATAATGACCTAAAATTAAAATAAATTTGGTCAATAAATTTAGATTTCCAAAATAAACACAGAATATAATGCAACTTGAAATTACCTTTTAAGAAATAAAAAATACTTTATTACATAAATTTTGTTATCATACAGATAAAAAAAAAAATGAAAACGTTTAAATAAATTATTTAATTTATTTGTAAATTATTAATAACAGTATTTGTAAGTAAATATTTCTAATTAGGTTACCACAGAATTGTTTATTTTGCATAATACTTATGATACAAATAAAAATATAAACCATGAAATAACTTAAGTAAAAATCTAAATCTCTCAAGAATTTAAATATAAATAATAATAAGAGACTTACATCTATAGGCAATTGAAAATCGTCCGTTTCCGATATATTAATTGTACGAGTTTTGTTGTCAGACATTATCGCCATAACAAAAACACAATAAAATAACGTATCAAAGTGTCACGTTTTAACAAATATACACCTAACCGGAAATCCAAATTTTTATTTGAGATTTTATGTTAAATATTAGTACAACAATCAAATCATTGCTCAGGTGTGTTACAGCTGTTTCTACGATAGTCACGTGCTTTTTGCGCATACTAAAATCACGCCATAAATATAACAGTTCTAATTTGCCGTATAATACATAATACTTATTACAAAACGTTTTCCATTATTAATTTTACTTTGACACTATTAATCATCGTACTGTTTACTTTTATATACAATCATTGAATTTAGGTATTATACAAGTATACTATAGTTTTCTATTTATTTTCATAAAAATATATATGTTAATATTCTATAACATAATATTTAGCAAAGAATGCATACTTTCAATTTACATATACACTGATTTGTGTTAAGTAATACATAATTTTTAATCTTCAATGCATTAGTAGAGATTATTTCATTCTGTCATCGGTGACATATATATCTACCGATCAGCTGATCTGTCAAGATAACAAATCAGCTGGATGGAGTTAATGGCATATGTACCCCATTTTTCAGAAGCGCCAGTTGAGGTAAATCGAATGTTTTGAAATTTCTAAATGTTTATAATGCTATAAACATTACAACGTAGTGTTACAAATCTGATCATTTACTAATATACATAATACAACCAAAGACTATTCTATCTATTTCTTATATTATATAGCATATTCCGGTTGTCCAACATGTATGCGAACAACCACAAGAGCAAGATGAAATAATGAATATTAGACCAGGGAACACGATTTTGGATAAATTAAGTCGCTGGTTTTTAAAACAACGTACTTTATCTAGAAAACACCCTTTGACTCGCTGGTGTCTGAAAAGTACAACTGCAGTGAATTATGAAATTTTAAGACATCTCAAATCACACCGTTATATGATACATCCTTTCAGCACGTTCAGGTTAACTTTAGGTTCTTTTATTTTTTATAATTTTTTTAAATTAAAGCACAATTTCAATTTTCACAGGATCGTTTGGGAATCGTTAATGACTGTGTTTACTGTAGTGGCCCTTCTAGTCACTCCAGTATCTATTACGTTTTATTTCGAGAAACACGAGAATTGGCATATAATCAACGACACGATGAATATAGTGTTTTTATGTGATATTATCGTATGGTTTTTCACCGGTTACTATGATTATGGGACGAAGGTTACTGTTCTTGATCCTATGATAGTTGCACGGTACCTTAATTTCTCAATAATAATAATAATCAGCCGATACCGTAAATTATTAATCGTAATCGATGTTTTTTTTTTTTTTAATAGGAAGTACATACAAAGTTATTTCCTAATAGATATTCTGACTGTATTACCTATTGGAATTATCGATTATATCATACCTAACTCGATATGGTACTGCACAACGTTAAATATGATGAAGATATTAAGAGTTCGCAATATTATTGTTTATTCTAGCAGACTTCACGATGTTAGTTCTTTCCGTTAACTGATAAGGAAACAACGTACCAGAATGATTTTGTAATTTTAGGTATACAGAATGAGTTTTCAGTTGTACAAAATTCTGGAAACATGCATGGTTATCATAATATGCGTGCATTGGGCTGCCTGTTTGGAATATTACGTTCCCATGTCTGTAAAAATATTAGGCACCTTAAGCGATGAGTTAGTATTTGCAGTTCGTTCAATTTTGCTTCCACAATAACGAACTTGCAACTTTATATTCAGCTCTTGGATCAAATCGGCATACTTTATAAAGAAGGAAACGAAAATACAAAAATACCTGGCGTGCTTGCATCGTGCGATTGTTGCCTACGCGCGATCTTCTCACTACTTAGACATGAAGACAAAAGAAGACATTATACTAAATTTATTTTTATCGATTATTGGATTCCTCGGTATTATATTTTTATTAAGTAAGTGTTTACCAATATTATCCGTGTTATTCTTAAACGAAAGAATAGTAATAATTCTTTTTATAGCGCAATTCTCTCAGCTGATAACAACGTTTCATATAACTATCAAGCGCCACCTGAAGGTAATACAGCAGTTACAGGAATACATGCGATATAAGGAGCTTCCGTATTCTTTACAACGCCGCTTGCTAACGTTCTATCACTATCGCAACAAAAAGAGTTTCGAGAGGAATAAGAAAATCATAGAAGAAGTTTCGCCATATTTGCGAGAGGTTCATTCAAACTTAATAATTTTTACAAAAATTAAAATTACTTAACACCGCTGGCCTTTTCAACGTCTTATATGAAAAATTAGAATGTAATCGGGTATTTAACAAGAATTTATCTTCTAGGAGCTCATTCTGCATAATTCTTTGAGGTTGGTTAATAGCGTGGAATTATTTAAGCATCTACCTGAAACAGTGATAGTACAGTTAACAAGTTCATTACGCTCGGAGATCTACATGTCCGGCGATGAGATAGTTAAAGCTGGCACTCAAGGGGAAGCTCTGTATTTCATTTCTTGCGGTACCGTAGCTGTTTACACTGCTGTAGGAAGAGAAGTAATGTTAATGTTAATGTTAACGTAGCTTTTCCCGCCTAATGTACGCTTCTTTCTCATATTTTCTGTCTTGCGAACAAAATGTAAAGGTTTGTCACTTAGAAGACGGAAGTTATTTCGGAGAGATCGCCTTGGTAATGGACAGCGAGCATAGAATAGCAACCGTAATTGCAGTGGAAACTTGTGAGATCATTGTGCTACATCGCGACGATTTCCGAAGATTCATATCACCGTATCCAGATCTCTTGAATCGTTTACAAAATGTTGCTCTTGATCATTTACATCAAAGTTTACTTTTAGATTCAGCGCAAGATTTAGGAATCTCTACCTCGCCGCAATATATTAATATAAGCAGTATAAAGAGCAAAAAGTTATAAAGTTGTTAATAACCGGGGAAATGTTTACTTAAATGCGACTACGAGTTAAAAGTTAAATACCTTTTCAATGATCCAAGTTAAAACTTTTAAATTTAGATTTCATATCTTCGCGTTCAACTTTCTACGTACAAATACTAATTCGTTACATTTTCTGTCTTCCACTCGATTCGTCTTAATTTACCTTGTACAATCTAACAGCGTTATATTCTCCGTCTGTATGGATTCCTATAGGATTGTTGATAAACTGACATAAGTCTCCAGTGTTCTGGAAAGTCAATATCCCTGCACCCGTTAATAATACTAAAGGGAGGAGTCAGAGTGTCAATGCGAAAGGATCTTCTAGCAAAAGGTGTCTTTGGTCTCGGTACAGCTGATTTACTTCCATCTCTTTGTTGATCGTTTACAGTTTTTTCAGTACCTAATGCCAATCCAACAGCCGATCTAATTAATCTAGGATCTTCTCTGGTATTCCTTGTTTCGCAAGCTACACATTTCCTGAAAGATCTTCTTAATTGCTCTTGATCTTGATTCTTACTTGAAATGTCCACTCCGTTTAACTTATTGCAGAGGTAATCGCAGCAAGACTTCACATTTTTCTTGTCTTTCTTTTCATCTTCGTTTCTCGAACGATGTAAGTCTTCTTGTGATTTACATTTCTGATTTCGATGGGAAAGAGAATCGTTCCCGTTTCCCGCAGTTTCGGAACGAACGGAAGCTCTAGGAGTGGAATTATGTTGAACAAGAGTAAATATAGCTGGCGCGAGTCCACCTTCTGTGCCATCGATATGTGTAGGTCTAGGTGGTTCATAAACTGGATTGATGGGAGTTTCCCAGCAAATGGCTAGATCTATCTTCGTTTTGGGCGCCTTGCAACCCAACACCGGTCCGTAACGCTTATTTAGCTTCATAGAATGTCCTTCAACTTCTTGCTTACTGCACTTTTCCGATGATTCATTGCAGATCTCTTCTGGTTTTATATTCTTGAAGACACAGTCAGCAACTTTGTCCGGGAGGGGTTGGTGCATCAAATTCTCTGCATGAAGCTTCTTTGCTGTTGCGAAATGGTCGTAACAAGATAATCGATTCTCTGGTAGTGGTTCTGCGGGACTTTCCTTGATATCCCTTTTTCTGGGACAGTCTGGTATATGCTTGTTTAAGGAAGATCTTCTTAAATTTCCCGAAACGTATCTTGGCTGACAGCATTCGTGTGAATTGTTGCTTCCCGGAGGAACTAATTTTCCTGGACAGTGAGCGCAACACTTCTGAGTCTTCATATTTATCGGTCTTCATTTCCTTGTTCTTCTCTTGATAAATTAAGTAGAGGCCGATAAATAGTACACAAGCGAAAGTCAGTCTTTCAACATGAAGCTAAATTCATGTAAATTATTTAAGCAAAGATTGTTAATTAAAGAATTTACAGATTTTATTTAGATGACGGGTAATTCATTACAAAGAGTACATCTTCTAGCGCTTAACTTAGATTAGCGACTGTAGGAATGCTACTTCCTACCTTAAAATTAACGAGGACGTTTGTTTACTTGACGACGGGGCAGCTCGATATCCACGATGCTCTACATATGTAGTTATACATTGTCTTGGCCTAGATAATTTTAAAATTTATCGAATATCACGAAAACGAATCTTCGAGTCAAAGACAATTTCGTTCGATGCTATTATCTAACTACGATCTCGAGACACGAAACTATTTAGCAATTTTCATTTTATAATACCTTAACAATTATAGCCACATTATTTCTAAGAAATACAGAGATTGTATACAGAGATTACTTTACATGGCCAAGTATTATAATACTAGTCAAATAGGTGCATGTTAGATGTATTCACGCGATCAAAGAACTTCCTGATGTAGTCTGCAATTCTTCGTATCGTTACACAATGTAATCATGAACGTGCGTGTGCTAACATATTTGTTGTGGTTCGAGACGGGAATCACCAATGACGTCGGGGAAATACGGTGAATGTGCTTTATACTATCCTTTACGCGGTATCACAGATTTGGAACGTTCGCTTCCAAGTACTTGCACTGAATATTATATTTTTCGAGCGAAGTTGGTAAACGTAAAGATTCAGTTCAAGAATTTAGTTTTACACCCATATTTTTATACAGAATATTTATCTGCGCACTAACAACTTGCAACAGTTTATGCTATCATCTAAACAAAAAAGATTGTTCGTACTGTTTGCAACTTAGGTATAGTATCATATTCCGCTTATTCTGTAGACGAGATTTACATATTATTTATAGCCGCATATTGATGATCTCGCAAGATCCCATTGGAGCAATGCCATTCCCCTTCTCCTGCTGGTGCCTTGACATAAAGCATTAAGAGCGGGTTTTTAAACGAACTCGCGAAAACACGTGGCAGTAGCACGCAACACGTAAACCCTAAAGCACTGCTTTCTCTACAACCAGCGCTAAATTATGTTTGACAGAGAGCCTAATTAAGAACCTAATTAGAACCTAATTAAGAATATTCGGTTAAAGAATAAACCGTGGACGATAGACTGTAAAAGTGTATTAAGTGCTGGTTATTTTTAATAAAACAAAGAAGTGATTATTGATTTCATTCTACTTTCCTTCTGCTCTCAAGGACTCATTAATAACTCTAAATGGTATAGTAAATAGTGAAGTGACTCAATGTAAAGTGTTACTGAACGGTCAATTTCAGTAAACAGGGACCTTGAGGAAAGTGGTAAATCCATTATCCGACAGAAGCGTGACGTTTTCATGACATTATATGAACGGACATGATTCAGCTGGTTGCAATCTGTTGAAAGGAGCGTTGCATTCTATTAAAACGCAGCTGTCAAGTCAGTTTGGATCAAACGCGCGATCAGTCGTAGCTTTCCCTAGGACAGAAGAACTTATTGTTCAAAGAAGAAAAGACGCAAGATACAAATAACGTGTATCCTGTTAAGATTCAAGAAGGGTAGATAATACAAACCGCAGATCCTCGTTCTTGAAATCTCAATTTGTGTCTGATTTGTTGTTGTCTTGTACGTTTTAAAGGAATTACGAAGAACGGAATAAAAGGAAGAAATTGTTTTGTTTTGGAACCTCCATGAAACGTGCTTTTGGATATGTTTACTGTACTGTATGAAAAATATTAAAATTATATTAATAGTGCTTGGATTAAAAAAATTATTAAATTATGAGTGAACCAAAGAATAAAGGTGATGAAATTATGTACATGGATGAAATTAGTGATGAAGTATCAAAACCACCGACAACCGAACCGATAGAAGTGGGATTCAGATCACGTTCTGGTTCTATCTCCGAGACTGATGATACAAATAAACCACAACAAGGCGCCGATTCTGAATTCAACCATCTTGGATCGAATCTACCGATAGGATTCGATTCTCGAATAGGCGAAGACTTTTCACCAAGTGAATTGGGAATATCGGAAACCCCACGAACTCCATTTTTACAAGCACCTCTTCAAACGATACCCGACGTGAATGTTTATCAGCACAAGAAAACGCTCGCACAAGGAATGATGGATTTGGCTCTTTTGTCTGCCAATGCGAATCAGTTGCGTTACGTTTTACAGACTGACGGCAGGCATCCGTATTTTTATCCAGCCTTGGTGCTGATAGGTTCCAGTTTGTTGTTACAAATTGCCGTGGGAATAGGATTAATTTTGAACAGTAGGTACAATGTTAAGGACGATGATCAAATGTGCAAGGCTGATCGAGCTAATAATTGGACAGTAATTGGTATATTCTTAGTGACGATTTTTAATGTTTTTATCTCATCGTTCGGCGTTGTTGATCAAGTGTCAACAGTACCTGTAACAGCCTAAAGTTGTTATTGAAATAGTGTTACAAACTGCTAAGGAATAATTATTTTATACGATAAGTTTAATGTATTTAAATAATTATAAGAGGTATTAATTTTTATTTTATTATGAAAATGCAACTTGAACACAAGAGGGGATTGATTGCAAAATTTCTTCTAACTTTTCAGAAAGTTTTTCCTTTCTTTTAATTAAATCTTCTGTTTTCTTGTTTACTTCGGCAGAAATTTCTGTTGTCCAGTTATCCATTTCTGTCTTAGTGTTTTGAAGCCATAATAAACGTGATGTACATTTGGGTTTAGAAGCTTGAAAATTCATAGACTCCTCTTCAGATGACAAAGTTTCAAGCTTTTCTTGTATCATACAGTTTAATAAGGAAATAAATTTTGAAATCTCATCCCAATCTATATCTTCTAAACTAGTGTTCAGTGATTTATTGTGTTCGTGAACAACAGTTACCTGTAATTTTTATCATTATTATACTGTGTTTTATAAAAAAAGTATATAAACTTAATATCAAATTCCTATTATTTACCATCCACTCAAAAAATATATGTTCTTTTTTCAACCATTTCATATGTATATTTAACAAGCGAGCAACAGTGGATAATTCCTTTATATATTTTTCATCTTCTTTAGTATATTTGCTTGTGGTTGAAATACGTTTTATCAGTGCTGCTTCTGATACACTTAGATGTGGTAAACCACTAACTTTAATGCTGGCAGCATGAACTTTGTTTACCAGCTTAGATCTCTCAGAAATCAATTCAGTTATCTCTTTTATATTATAATTCACTTTACCATTTAAGTATAATACGCTATTTATTTGTGCAGTGAGTGACTCTGGTACATTATACTCTATTTCTTTTTTCTAAAAGGTACATAAGTTGTAGATAAGTCTCTTAATTGGTATTTTAACTTTATTTATGTTTAACTAATTACTTCTAAGCTATTTGACTGTGAACATTCACTTCCTAATACACTATTAGAAAGATGTATCCGAGTGATGGTATTCAGGACATTCTGTGTTCCAAGAAGCCATGCAAATGCTAATAATAAAGGTCTGCTAGATTTACTGTGTTCATTTAAAGCATAAAACTCTATTGCTGGATATTGTAAATATGCAAAACATAATTTGGTAGCCCAAATTGTATCTAAAAAAATGATCAATCTTGTGAATACTTTCTAGTATGAATCAAAAATCTATAAAATCAGAAAGATTTACCATATTGTTTAAGATCAATTTCAATTTGTTTTTCTTTTACAGCATAATTGCTCAATATATTCAATGCTTTCCAAAACATTACAACCTAATATAAAAAAAATAATGAATTAAAATTTCTTATTTCATAGTTAATAGAATATATAACATTAAATAAAGGTTATGCGATACCGTGCATAACACTCACGACATTTTCGTCCACAACATCATTGAATTTTCCCAACCTAAAATATTCAGGTTTCATCATAACTTTAATTGATGAATTTAAATGCTGGCATAATAAAGATAAAACACTTTTTATATCGGACATTATTAAAATTTTAATCAAACAGTCATTTCACGCACATAAACTATAGTTCACGTGATTTCACGCACGTTTTATATTCATACTACGAAGTTGATTTAAATATCGATTAATTCCTCCGAAAATCAAACTTTCGTAAAAGCTAATTTTCTTTAATATAAAACTTCAATGTTTCCTGCAATTCTATTACTGCTCGGAATAAATGTCTCAGCGTAATTCCATGTATATCCTTCACAATGCTGTAAGTACCTGTCATTGTTCTCCAAAATGGTATTGTTAGAGTTAAGACCCGATTGGCTGGTTGGTATATTAAGTTTTCCGAAAACAAAGGAAACCACCGGTGTCTATTAACAGGTGGTCAGAAGCTTAGAATTTTTACGACAAATACGGATAACTGTTGATTTTATTATTGAACCGTACGATTTTAATTAAACAGGTGACAATAACTAGGATAGACGCACTTTTGAAGATGAACAAGTATCATTCGCTTCAGATTACATATATGTATATATGCAATTAACTACTTCCTTCCTTAAATTTTGTATTCTTTATTTAATTTACTTTTACATTTAAGGTAAATAATAGAGAATTTTATTATATAAAAAAAAATTTGGGTACATCATCTAGAAAAATAAGATACTAGCTTGAAGTATAGTAAAAATTCAAACATTACAAACCATGTTATATTTTTTATTACATTTCACTAACAAGTAATTAAGTATAATCAGCGTGTAACGAAATACATTATATCGTAGTACATAGTTTCATCGTACCATGTTTCTGTTATACGAATATCGAAAATGTACGTAGAAATCGCTTGTCCCATTCCCGAGGGCACTACAGCTGCGATTATAAGCCTATTAAATGTGAGGGGAACTCCACCTGGTACACAAGGAGCAGGTCAATCGCGCGCGATCAGTCGAGCGTGCAGGATCGCCGAGCGATCTGTCGACGATCAAGTTTACGCTTTATTATTTTCTTATAACCTGATATTGTTGCATATAACTTTGATAACGGGTTATTTTTAGAGCCTGCTTTTCAACGCAAAACTTGATCAAGAAAAGGCGAGCGCATACCAAAGTGATTCAAATTCGTGACGGACCGCATGTGATCATTTCAGAATATCACAAGTAACTAACGAATAAAATAAAAGAAAAAAGTGTTTCTCGGTTAAAAACAGTGTGAATCTGGTGGGATTTCATGTGTTAATAACGTTAAATAGATGATTTACGTTACAAGAGACAACACGATGATTTTCAAATGTGAAAATATTGGACGAAGATACAGCAGTCTGATTTTTGCGCTCATTGTACATTATCTCATAATGAAATTGGTAAGAAGATACATTTTTTTACAAATATGAATTTATTCATAATATTTAAACATTATTATTTAAACACTAATTATTATTTATTTTGACACTAAGATGAAAATTATAATTTACATATATTTCGTTTCCATGAATTATTTGCTTAAAATATTATCGATTCTCTTATGCAAACAAACCCTTATATTTGATATCTTGTATATATAGTAATTATTGTGCCTGAGGTTAGCGAAATTTAGCTGCATTGTAAATAAACACTACATCCGTAATACCTAGAAAAAAATTACCAGAAAATTGTAATGTAACGTACATTGGAACATAATTGTTTCGCGCCGGCAGAATAGAATTATACAATAGAACTATACTTCTTTGAATGTTACATCCATTGTAGAATAAACGAATCTAAATTTAATGGACAGTCCATCGTCATATTTACGTAACGTGAGGTTTATTATCGTGTATGTAATAGAATCCTAATAGTCAGGGTAAACTTGTATCAAAACGAGTGGACAATTTTAGCAGCTTGGTGCAGAAACGGCAAGGTGTTGTAAAAGAAACGGGTGTAATTTACTTTCCACTTTAATTTGTCTACTTTTACCTTTTTTTTTTATAGAGTAATTGTCGTTGCCTGTTTAGACAATCTGTTTAGGAGATCGAAGATAACGATTATAAAGGAAAATGAAGGATATTTATTGGTTTATCTCATAAATATTCAATATTGGTTAGATTTTTACATTTACGGTTCATAGAATCTGATAGTATTACTTAGAATAATAAAAATATGACGAGATATCTTTTTATCGGATATTGTGAAAAACAATATTTCTGCAAAATAATTATTAGTATAATTTATTAACATTTTCCACTCTATAAGTATTACGGGTTTTACGAGTTCGTTATCATTAAAGGTTTTTCTTACTATGTTTATTATCAGAGTATATTCTTTGTTTCTTTTTAACCAAATGCCTTCGTGTTTACATCAAATATACGATTTTTGCTCGTTACTTTGATAATAAAAATTTACGATGATTTTATGGAAAATTTTGTAATTAATTTTAAATTAATATTTCACTTGAATAACAAATACTTGAAGCATCGCTGATTATAACTCGTATGCACCGTTATTCTGTTTGTAGTCTTGACTAATGTATTCAATAAGGAAAGAATGAAAGAACATAAAGGCAGGAGGAAAAGAGAGAGAAAGAGTAGCCTTCAGGAAAAGGTCTACAAATTCTACGAACTCGTTACTCACATAAAGAATAAAAATGGATAAGAATTTAACCTTCTACAAGAAGTGATCTGTAAATACAAGTTTATATGATTAGTCAAAGCATAATGATAAATAGTTATATTTATAGTATATTTCCGATAAAGTAATCACGATACATATATGTACATTAATTATTTTCTTCGAAACACATGATATTTATACCACTTGAATGCGACCGTTGACTTTAAAAATCTTTTTTTACCTCTTTTTTATTTGTTTACAGATGACACAAAATGTTTATGCATATCCTCATCAAAGTTATCAAAACGAAAGGAATAACGTTCAAATTCCTGATATTTTAAGCAAAATTAGTCTCGAAGAGGATATTGAGGATGATGAACTATCCAATTCTGAAAAAAGGTTCAAGAGAGACACTTCAAGTTATGAAGATATAGATACGTCAAGTGTATACAATAAACCGAGAAATCAACGAAAAGATAGTAAGATTGTAATCGATAGCGTATTTCTAAATAATGATTTTTAACAAAACAAAATATGATTGAATGAATAAACTAATTTAATTTTTAATGAACTTTAATTAATTAATTTTTAATCTTTGATAAAATTTTTTTTTTCTTTTATTAGGTTCGTCAAAACGGGAGAGAGTGAAGATGAATGGTGGAATTGTATTTCCCGGAGAAATGAGACAGGTACCTATTTGCAAAGGGTCTACCTATTGTGAGGAAGTAGAGTCTTATCCTGAGAACGTAGTAAACGAGGCGATTCAAAGAAACCAAAGTCTTAAATACCTGGCTGGTATAGACATAGTGAGTATCAAGTATTTTTTTTTT
>NIJG01000134.1:3172461-3258475 GCA_002201625.1 Euglossa dilemma | reverse complement strand
ATATAATTATGAAATTAATTATGAATTATATAAATAATGTAAAAAAAAAAAAATACCTTGTTTAAGGAACAAGTTATATTTCCCCAATCAGCGGAGAATAAAAACAATGAATGGAAATTCATCGCGAATCAAGAAAATTTTAAGCAGGGTGTACGAATTGAGAAGTGTAGGTAAGTAATCACGAAATATCTAAATATAATTATTCAGAAAATATAAAAAAATATTATGTTCGCAGCAAGGAGAGCGACAGCTGTAGCGTAATTGGTGGTCTTGCTGAAGGTTATAAAACAAGTTGTAAACAAAAATACGTTTATAGGGAACTGGCATCCATATTATCGGATGGTTCGGTTGTTCCGGACACTTTTCGATTTCCATCAAGTTGTTGCTGTCATGTATCTTTCAATGGAAATCCACTTACAAGAATGGGTGGAAATCGTAGCTAAGTCACTCTACACCTGCGAAAGCGCCTAGAAGGAAATGCTCTTTTATAGAGCATTCATTATTATCCTTTTGACTCTCAGAGAGACTTTTGATAACTATGCATTTAGAATACATTCGCTGTTGGAAAACAAATCGCGAGGAGAATCCTATATTAAAGTACAACATTGCGCCATTATTTGTATAGTATTAATATCATGACTTACAAGTTTTTTCTCCTTATTTATAACGTTAAAAAAATATATTACAGCTTAAAAAAAAGTAGAGCTTACATTCTTTTGTGAACTCGCGATTTGAATTTTAATATAACATTCCCAATACAATATATATATATACGAAATATATATATATGCATAAATATGTAAACAAAAAATATATATAAAATATTTCATATAGTTTACTAGCTTAGCTGGTGAATCTAATACTGTAAAAGACTCGCAGGCGTTTCTTGGATCATCCATATTTTATGGATATTTAAAATTTAATTTAAGAGAACAGCATGGCTGTCAGTATACACATATCATATGTTTAAAGTAGAATCTGTCTAAATCTGTTTACTTGTGCGAATTTTGATTGCATACAATATTCCTTCAAAACTTCCCTATAATACAGATTTTTCACGATTGTAAAACCTTTTGTAACTACAGGGACTACAGGGACGAAGCGAGTTTCTGAAATGAATACGAATTTGTACCATGTGATACTATGTGATATATTAGTCATCGATATTAATATTGTGATTATTAGTTTAAGAATATCGTTTTTATATATAGTTTCATACATAATATTATTCATGAATTATGATGTTATATTTGTTATTAAAAAATATATTATGATACAAAAAGGATAATGAAATAATATACTAGATCATTACTGTATTTGTATAAACAATTTATTAAATCAATATTAAAAAGACACGTGGAAGATGAATTTATATCTATATCCAAAGGGTTTACTTAATACTTTTAGTTTGTAAATACACGAGTTTATTCTTACATATTAAATACAATACTTACAATTATATCCTATTTATTGTTTTGTTGTAACACTTTCTATGGTTAATTCAACATTTATGCATTATGAATTTAAAATTTTAATCCAAATTTTAAAGGCATAATTATTTACCATGTACAGGGGGTTAATATGTATTCAAGAAGTTATATTTACGTCTAGATTAACGATTTCTTTCGATTTAAATTATTTAGTAAATTCATAGATTTACACTGGTTCAAAATAAGTTTCTTATATTAATTAGTCTAAAGAATTTCTTTGGAACCCCCTGTTTCTTTTTATGTTTAACACTGGTCCATGATTATATTCTTGAGAGATCACAATTTATAATTTTAAAATATAACAAACAATGGCTAGCATAATTCATGAGGTTTAATAGAATGGTTATAGACTAGGCAAATACATATAAATCATTTTCTCAATTTTTGACACATCTACGTTTCGAAAATTACCTAATGTAGGTTTATACACCCTATTTAGGGATGAATACAGAAGTAGGAAAAATGGGCCGTGCTTTGTGAACATGGACGTTCACCGTATATACGCTAGAAATATTTATCCATTAGTCAGCACAGGTGAACTATGCAAAATACACTCTTTCGTTTCCTTTTTACAAAAATCCTACTAAGTAACACGGTGTACTTATATTCGTATTTGCAAGTATAAGAACAATACTTAATACTTATCAATGATAAATCTACTGCTGTAAAAATTGTTCTCGTATAAATGAAAAACAAGTAAATACGATTAACGTGTAATATAACAGTTATTATGTTATTACATTATCATTTACATTAATAAACATCAATTTTTGACTAATGGAAGAGTAATTGTAAGTTATAAAAAAATACATCTGAAAAAATTGTGTATATAATATGGCAGTTTCTGTTTCTATTAAGTAACCAAGTAGTCTTTACCATGAAAGTAAAGTTCCCAAGAGTATGGAAATTAAATGCTCCTTTATACTTGAAGTATTAATTCTAGTTGTAAAACCATCTCTACACAAATGAGAGTAACTTTCTATATGATATATTTACCATATATCAAGGAATAAAAACGTTTTAAATTTTTGTTTGTATCATTCTTAAACATATTCAAAGTATTTTCTTTTAGCATATCCTGAAAATACAGTATAGCTGCATATACATTCATCTTCACATGAAGAACACAAGTGTTAAAACTCAGTCATTTTTTTTTTTAGTCCCATTATAAGATTAGTTACAGAGCAGTCTGAAAGTGCTTTATAATTATTTTCAACATGCCTGAAAAGAAAATAATAGATATTCTTTTTATAAGTACGTATGTTTAACTCTTTTGTATCTTATTGCTTATTCATTATGTACCTTGACACCGTATGCATTATCATAACCCCCTTTCATTTGCATCTGTGCTTGAATATTTGACAATTGTGCACTGCTCATATCTAGATCACCGCTACTAATGTGTCCAGTATGCCTAAAATTTGTAGGTACTCCTATCATGCTACGGTCTATCCTTAACCTTTGATGTGACCTTTGCCTTCCATTGCGTGCTCTTTGTCCTTGTTGCATTAAGCAACAGGTAAAACACTGTACCCAAAGTTCTCCACTGCCAGCCATAGTTATTTTCAATTATGTTTATTTTAAAATCTATAGAACATAGTTTAAAATATATAAGATACACTACAAAATTTTATTACTACACATTATGTATACATGAATGATTTCACTGTAAAAATATAAAAATATAGTTAAAGATGACATTAATAAAATTTAAGATGAAATTTACATTTAAGAATTATCAGGTACAATGTGAAATTTCGTTCTTTGTTACGTTTAAAAGAAATTTTTGTAAATCAAATTGATGAATTCCTTTTATAATTCCGCGAATGAGTCAGACGTAGAGATTGATAACGAGTTCATGTACTTACCAAATCGTCAAGTGATCGTACTGTCGTTTGGTCTAACCTTCGCAATAGCTCGAGATTCAAAGGCAGAGAAAAGCAAAACAAACATTCCCTTTTGATCGATAAGTTTACATGTGCCTGCAAAGGACATTCGATTATTTGTACATTTCACTAGGTAAATTAAGGTTTCAATAGTGTTAGAATTCCATGAGAATGAAATAATTGATTTCGTGAGAAAACAAAGAGAAGCTAATGAGACATACCGGTTTGCAAGATGTAGACTTTCGTATTAATTTCCACAAGGCACGTAGATATGCGTCCTTCTTTCCACTTCTAATCTATTCATTAAACCATCCTAAGATGATTATTTCCCACTACATGTTTTATCGATATACTTCGAATAAGATTAAATGGTAAATATTTAATACCTTTTTTTTGAAATAACACGGATGACGTTCAAAAGAAATTCGAATTTGTAGCACATAAAAGCCGAATGTCAATGTGATCAACGGTCATCCGTATAGTGAATTATACTATATATTGCAAGGAGCCGAGAAAATCCGAAGAAAGTCGAAGATTGTCGAATGTTACCGATCCATAGCATCCCGATCAGTAAATACACAAAGAGTAGTTTAGCTAAATATAGCAATAAATACATCGGGTCAGTTCTGTTTTTAACAGTCGGCACAAATATTAAGCAATTAATAATTAGTCTCGTAAAAACGCATAAATAAATAAATTTTGTTGTTTCTACGTTTTATATTTGTCTTGTTGCGAGGATGCTTGCATGCATGAACAATAGAAGAATGACAGTATGACATGAATACGCTTTATTAAATAAATTATATACAGGTTCTCACATACAGACATTATCGCATCATCAAAATGCCATACTTACTAAATAAAATATAAATTATCATATGAAGATTTTCGACTACAATAACATTGACTTTAGAGGCCTTTACTCTTGAATTAACATATACATACATATAGTTCCAAATACTCCCATTATTTTGCACATTAGGTCTTGCAACTATATTTTATTACTGGAAGAAAACAACTCTCTAAAATAACATTTTACTAATTTTCATTATTATAAAGAAAATTTCTATTGAAGAAAATTTTATGCGAAATATATCTAATTCTGATTTTATTATAAACCCCAAAGAAGAGAGTGTTGTAATTCTTTATGCAAGTGCCTAAGAAGATGTAAAAAATACTAATAACATGTACATATCAAATGTGAAATCTGAAAATGATTTCATGTTCCTTCTTCGTACCGCCCCAATTCCTACTCCTCTGTGGTGTCCCCTATTCAGGACACTAGCATGTATCTGGTTTATAATAATAGATGTTATTAGAATTATCACAGTCTGTGTATTTACAGTTTAAACGTTAACGTAACATCCTTCTTAAATTAATTTAGCAACGTTTCTTTTTCATGGTGGTGTTGTACTGAAAAAACTTTAAAGGAATTAGCTCCATCGTTGCGCATGGACGGTAGAGCATTACGAAAGAGAAAAAATGATTTTCAATTCGTACAAGATGAAAAGAAAAATGGGAAAAGAATACTTTAAAGGTATGCATATCGGAACTAATGTTTTTATACCTACTGAATAAACTTGCATATCGTACGAAATAACGTAATAACTTAATTATTAGTTACATCTTAAAGTTGGACATGTCTTATTTGTATTTTGTATTTACACCTTAAGTATTTATACAACGTTACGTGATAAAAATCTGAAACGTTTCTCCGTGTCTCTTTTTTATCAACATTTCTCATTTTGCTTTTACCTATTTATCTGGACATTGGTAAATTTTTTATCCCTTTTTTAATTCCTCAAACGTTGAAGACTATTTAAACGCCCAATAGAGTAACACCTTATGCTTCAATTGTAAGGCAGAGTCGAAAGATCTAAAAAGATCATAAAAAGAAAAAAACGAATATAACGATTCTTTGAAAATTATACAAATGTCAAATAGAAGGAATCATAAATGATTAATAACTACCACGCATTCTACTCATTTAGCTCCTGATAAAATTTTAACGAGAACAAAGATACTAGATTCATATCCTATAAATTGAAAGATATTCAATTTTTCCTGAAACTCCAAATTCTTATATCTTTCTGTATATAAATAAATCTGTTCTTCTGATTTTCCACCGTATAAATTAATGCCCTGCCTTTATTGCGCGTATTTCTTTCTCAAAAACTATTGTATGCAAGTACCTCTCTTTTATTAAATTCCGATCGGATTCATAGGAATTGAAGATTCTTTAAAAAACTATTCCTCAATCAAAATACGCAACTCTCTCAATCAATCAGATAAAGAAACGGCAATCATTCTCTGTTCTACCATATGCTGCACGCTGTACATTCTAATCGAAACGGAAGAATACCAAGTATTCTATCGTGCGAATCCAAGAAAGTCCGTGAGTCTGTCGTTCCAATCATGAAGCCAATGCGTGGGTCCATGACTCGCTTGCCTCTGTTTACAAGGATTGATTTCTGTCTCCAAGGGCATGTATTCCTCGCCCCTGATACAGAAATAGCTTTTTATTGGACTTCTGCACATCGGACATCGATCTAGTTTGCCAAAACAGGATGCACAGATACAGGTATGCCTGCAGGGCAACAGAGCACGCGACAGAGGGAAGTATTGGCAAACGACGCAGAGTTGTTCTCCGGCTGTATTCCACAGAGATCCTTCAGGATCGCCGGTACCAGAGGCGACCAATGCACCCCTGGCTGAACTACCGCTGTTGTTGCAAGGCTCTGCAAGGGCTAAAGCTGAACCCAGACCCGAAGACACGTCTCCTTCGTCGTAGTTCGTCGAGTTTCCGGTAGCTAGATACAATTGCTACAACAGAAACATTTGCACGATAGTACCTGCGTTGTTTGGCGGTGGAATTTAAATAGAAATCTTAATACAGATGTGCTTACCTTAAGACAGGATAACTGACCATTGGCTTGTTTCAGATATTGCGCCAGGATCGAGGTGGGTAGCGTGCACACGCTGTCTTTGATGTGGACGACATTTACCAGAGCCACCTTCCAAAACAGTAGAGAAAAAGAGTAAATCGATACAATTCTAAGATCTGACTCGGTTAGATTAAAAAATATTCTCCAACGAACTTAAAAGGTACCCACGGTTTCATCTGGATGAGGATCTCCGTTGTCTCTGCGCGTCAGGAAGATTACCAGAGGATAACACAATCTAGGCGGCGTCCCGAGCTCTAATTCCGGTGCTGGAAGCGACAATCTCAGCGTTTCTTCTCCGTGAGGTTGTCTACTGCATTTCTCGATTAAGGAATAATTAATAATACACCATTAACAACGCGTTCTATTTCGACAGAAATATCTGCAAAACTGGAAAGACGACTAGCTCGAGAATTTAAAATAGAAAGAAGGATTTCATTTTCGGGGAAAGGATACGTCTGTGGCAACGTGAGATACTGAGCGTGGCCTTGAAGAAGATTGCCGTTCAAGGACGCGTCTCTGAGAGTGCTCCAAGGTTTCCAAAGTGCCAGGTGAAGTTCCCTTATACTAACACCCCAAAGTGCCTGCAGAGAGTACTCGACTTGACTCGATACCTCGCATTCGACCTCTGTAACAGAAAGATAAGGGAACACTTTAATATCGCGCCTATACGGGAGAAGGTATAGAAATAACACGAGCAAAAAATTTGGAAATTGTTCACAGGAAAAAGTACTTGTAACGAATAGAAAATAGCCTTGGACCACTGTTACCGTTCGTAGCATTACAGATGCATTAAAGACGCATTTATTATGCTTTACGACTACCTGACAGGTGCGAAAGGCAGCAAGAAAGGAGACATTCGTTTCTAATTTTTCAACCTGGATCATTCGGAATGTGCATTACACCGAACCGTTCGCAACGTTGTAACAGAAGAGAAGGAACGGAGCGGCAGGAGAGAAGAGCTTCGCAGCGATATGTTACCCTGTTATTTCACATCGTGACGTTACTCAAATTGATTATGTAACGAGCCCACTTTCAACTTTTTTTTCCTCTCGTCTGGGGCTTCAAGATATCTCCGTCGACCAACGAGGTTTCTAGGTCACGTGTGAGAGGACAGACCACGGCACACTTCCTCCAGTTCTAATTCCCGCAAACACTCCCATTGTCCTTCCTTTCCGTGAAACAACCCAAGGAACACCTGAGGGAACGCCTAGGGAACCTGCCTGGCCGTTACAGTGCCGTTTACGATTCTCACCTCGGCTAACCTTTTGCATTTCTCTGCGGCATTTCATTGGCAATCGCGATTTATTAGCTTACGAGTATAATTACGTTATGCGGTAGAAAATTCTGTTAACTCGTACTTATAAACGATAGCCGTGAAATTATTTTCAAGCAGGTTGCTAGTCCGTCAGGTCGCGGTAAATATAGATCAAGGTGTACGGCAACTAGAGTGTATGACAATTGTTAGTTGGGAACAGGAGCTGAAACGTGATGCTTGATACGTTGAACTTTAATAAGTCACGTTGTAACCATTCCTCGAATGAGTCACGGCTACGCGGATCTCGAGAGCTCTGTCTTCCCGATGTCTCGACGCGAACTGTGACCATAACTGTAAGTTCTAATCGCTGATACATTCGTAAAACTCTCCGTCATCTTTGTCACGCTAGTTCCTGTTAATGCGCCGACAAGTAGATCAGTTTACCGGACCAGTTAACGAATCATCGCGGCGAGAAAGAGGAAAAGCCTTACAAGCCTACGCGCGCCTCGCGATGAAAAACAGGAAGCGTGGAATTTGTCGGACGAATCATAGCGATTACGTGGCTCTCGCGGGGAATCGTGGCCGAAGATTCCTGTCGTTCGGCTAGAGGCCATTGTCGAGAAGATTTGAGATCATGCGAGACTGGTATGAACGAAAGTGAAAGCTGCCAAGACGGATCGTCCAACGCGGGCAAAGTATCAAATCAGCCATTCCACCAAGCCGCGAAATGGCAGAAAGCTAGCTGCTTTCGTACAAGGACGTGTATTTTCGAACGTTATACGCGATACGATTAGAACCTATCCTTTCGCGGAGTTTCTTGAGGTAGATTACTAGTCTCTCTGATCCAACACACGCGAGGTTTCGCGAGGCCTGAGGTCTTTGGCTGATCTGACATCCAAGTTCGTAAATTTCGTTTCTTTCTCTCTTTCTAAACGCTAAACGGTTTTTACTCAATCCGTATTACGGTAATTTCAGCGTGTCGAATTTGTTATAGGTTTAGATAACGATGTAATATCCAGCAAACGATCTTCCGATTATCCGGAGTAACTGGAAAGCAACGAATATTCTTTTCTTCTTATTTCGCAATAAGCCTGGGTATCGTTATTCAGTCACCGTCTATTTCTCGCGTTTTGATTTCTAGGGGTGAGATCGGATCCTTTGGTTCGAGTTCCACGAATTCTTAATTTTTTAATTTAATTTTTGCTTTCCATGGGAGATTGAAGCTTTCGTAACTCTGAGAATTCCATAGAAATTTGAAAAATAGGAATTATTATCTAGGCTTTTTCTTTTTTATTTCACGGCGAATATCAACGCAACTTAACTCGTCGTTGTTTATAATAAAATTGTGCTTGCACAAACTGGGGAAACGTTGTGATAAACAGTTTGGAGTAGATTAGATATACCGTTTCCACGAAGGACAGGAAAGAAGCGAACTGCGATAACGTCTAGGAACGAAGAAGTTAATAAACGTTAAAGAATTGTTGCTATTGCAGCATAACAAAGATTCTTGGTGATAATCAGAGCGTGTTTTCTATCGGCTCGTTCCGGTAACACGGATTAGATTCACCTATGCCACGATATGGATCAGTAGGCTGGTAAAGAAATATAGAAATCAAATTCCTACAATGGTGCAACACGTTCTAATGCAACCTGGCTATGCCGCAAGATTCGGCTTACGTTCTCAAATATTTTTTTTTATTGCCAAGCTATACGGTAAGTGCAGAATTACACAATCTCGAGTTAAAGCATGGTCGGTCAAGCACAACTGGAGTGGTTGGTAAAGACTTAACACGTAGGCTGTCACAATGAGCTGAGAGATGTGGGTCAAGCTTCACGAATGATATCCTAGAAGTTCTAGAGGAAACAGGGATCCGATTTTGCAAGGTGAACTGGTACACCTGGCGCGTATGAAATCCAAGAATATTCCAGATAATCCGAGACTAATTTAAACAAGGACTGTCACGATCTTAAGCTTAGGAACGGAAATAAACCTTGAAGCAGCTTATCGATTACGTTCCTCGAGATTAGGCCGAAAAATTTGAGATTCTCCGACGATCGGTTTCAGGATTCAAAGACGAGACTTCTCTCTTTCGTTTTCCTGGCATGGTATCGTCTGAAGGATACTCGGCAGGACTCGACGTGGCTTACACCGAGATATCAATGGTCCATTCCGATCAATCAGGCAAGATTTGCGAACCTTCTCGAGCGGAGAACACGGCACGATCGATCAGTCGAGCGGTACAACGATCGTACGTGTCGAATGGATCGGTGAAAGGCCAGCTAACCAGCCAGATAGGCTGCAACTGCACAAACATGTTGCACTATGTTCACCGAAGGTGCAACAAAGCGAACACACGCGATTCGTTACACTGGTGGAGCCATAATGGATCGCGGTACTGACAATATGCCATTTTAACCGCGTGCAAACTGGTTTTTAATACCGTCCAATGGAACGTTCCAAGTTCCAAGTGTTCGATTTAGAAGGCTGTAATTAACCCAAATTCCATGGGACAGTCGAGTGGCTCTTTGGGTCCCGAGATCATAACTTTTTCGTGCTTCCTTCGTAATCTTTATCGTCTAATTATCATTAAGTTTTCATTAAGCAGCCGCTAACACCGGCGTTCAATGCTGCCGTACGAGAATGAGGATTAGAAACGAGGAAGTGTAGTATACAAGTAGTAGTAACGTAAAGGTTAAAGCAGGACATTGGCGTAATTGAGTCTAATTTCTGCCGAAAGTCCTCGTTTCTCGGGCACTCTTGTATACTTGAGATTAAAATTCTCGATTCCGATGGTAAAATTCTCGATCGGAATCGTATGTCTCGCTATCTTAGCGGTAAAGCGGGATTGTCGATTATCAAATGTCGTTGCACAATCTTCGCAGACCCACTAATCCGTTCTCTCGGTTGCACCAGCTGCTTGTGGAAATCGGACCATTTCGCGCGCACATGCCCGTCTCCGTTTACGAGGCAAACTCCGTGTAGAGCGGTGGCCGAGCGCAAACGCGATTACGGTAATACCGACGTAACAGAGAGAAATTGTGAAATTACTCTTCTCTCTTCGATCGACGAGCCTTAGGCACGACAAAAAATAAAGAACCGAGTCGAAGGTCGTGCGAACAATGGAAATTAAACGCATCGCGGAAACATTAGCGAACAATTTCACCGGTCGTTAAGCGGTCGAATTAATTTTCATTGTCTTTCCGTGTTATCTTTTTTTTTTCACACGACCACGCGTTCGATCGGATTTAAATGGAACCGTTGATTCAGTAGACTTCTATGAATGAACGGATTTAAAAAGTCCAACGATCGACGGTGTATATACACCCGCGAGAGAATGTTCCGGTCGAGGAGAGAAAAAATTCGCCTGGACATCCTTGAAATTGCTTTCAGATGTGCGTTTGATCGCGCGGCGAGGCCTCGCGTTCCACAATTGCTTCGTTACCGCGTTCAACGATCTTCTATTTTCCTCGATTTTTCACCTCGCCTTTCGCCGACGGTATCGACGGTATATCTTTTCGTTTCCAGTCGCTGTGCATTCTCTTCTTTGTCACGTTGATGGGTTACTACGTGTCCCGGCCGGCTCTCGAGGCTTCTTTTTCCCCGGCCCGGCTCTGTGACTCAACCTCTCGGCAACCGGAGTGTTCCAGGGAACGGATGCAGCAAGAGTGGATGCTTGCTCTTTCGACATTTCGCCGCCAGATTAAATACGCTCCGGCTGTTTGCCAGACTTAATTCATCGGGAAAAACACGTTTGTCTAAGATCTGCTCCTTCTTTCCTCACCGTGCCGAATTATATAGCAAAGATTAACTCTCTGCGAACCGAGATGTAAAAGTAACAGCGCGTGGAATATATACAGGGTGTCACGTTTCAGTTGACACACTGAAACGTTCAACGATAACGCAGAGAATAAAGAAAGAACGAGAGGCGCCTTGGAAGAAGGTATTCAAAGTTAAAACTTTTTTCATCTTAATTCATCGGGAAAAACACGTTTGTGAAAGATCTGCTCCTACTTTCTTCACCGTGCCGAATTATATATGAAAGGTTAAGACTCCGTGAACCGAGATGTAAAAGTAACAGCGTATAATAACAAATAAAAGGTGTCACGTTTCAGTTGATGCAACGAAACGTTCAACGATAACGCAGAGAATAACGAAACACGAGAGACGTCTTGGAAGAAGGTATTCAAAGCTGAAACTATTTCGTTTGCGAGTAAAAAGCCGAGAACAAGGTATAAATTTTCGATAATTGTAAGAACGACCTGTTTCCGCGATAAACGCGAGGTTCGATCCGGCGAATAAAATTACTATGCCGGGTACGCGTTTGGAACGGTCAATCATCGTTTCTCTCGTTCGTGGGAAAAAAAGGAGCATGGTAGACAAATGAATAGAAGGTACGTACGTGTTAGCATCGTTTCCATATCGACACCTGAGCGCGATAGTGTCGGTATGGGAAAGGGAACGTGGAATTCCGGCGATCAAACGAACCATATTCGTATTCCTATTCTCTCTTCTCCGCTTTCCCCCAAAACTCGTTCGCGTTAATCGCGTTGCTCCGATTCCGGGAACTCGAACGAGAGCTGGAATATCACTCGAGGTCGGGATTATATCGCGAACGAGAATCTGTTATTCTAACCGGCCTATGAGATCGTTTCGAGAGCCGCCATTCGTGGCACACGCTTCGCCGGGGCACGAAATCAGGGGCGACACACGTCGGCGAAGGCAGAGCTGGAATAAAGCCGGGAAGGTCTACATAAATGGCACATTCGATGGTTTCTGCCGACCTTGATTGCTGTACGTTAGAACGGTCACGTAGGCAGAGCAGGATTTCCTTTTTCTTCCCTTTTGCCAGAGGTACACTCTTCGTTCCGCTTTGCTCGGCCGATCGCGGCCCGACGAGGAACGCGAAGCCGATCCAAAACCGGCGACTGGTCTTTCATACGTGTAACAGTTCCTAGCCTTGAGCCGCGATGTCGAAATCTTGGTGAACAAGCCGGCTGGAGAACACGCAACCGAGCTTCGATCGCGTGTTCAGTTTGCTCCGGCAATTCGAGGCATTACTCCATGAAAATGGTGAACTATCGTTACCTTAGGGATTAGGTATCTCTCTCTCTCTCTCCTTTTTTCACCTGTGTACACTCGTCTCCCATTGCATCCCGGTGGATCCACTGCACCGGGATTCGATCCGAACAGCGTTATTTTTGGGGCCCAAGAGGTGTTGCATGCTACAGCAGCAGCATAAAGCCTCGTCACGGTAGATTTATTTCTGTCATTCCATTTGGCCACGTAATGGAATCGTGATTCGATCGCGATGGGTTTGTTGCCGAGATCGCGATGCTATCCATGCTTGAATTAATCTTTGTTAGAAGCTTTCTGCTACTTTCCACGCGATTCCGTGGGAAAACAAGGGGTCGATACGCGTTCAGAAGTTTGTTGCAAGAAAAAAGTCTGCGAAACTGCGATTTCTCATCTTGTATGCTTCGTTTAATTAAAATCCGAAATCGACCGTGTAAAAATCGAAATCCACTGTGAATCTACGATTTCTCATCTTATATTGGCAGACAAAAGTTTCTGAAGCTCCGATTTCTCATCTTATATGCCTCGTTTAATTAAAACCCGAAATCGACTGTGAAGCTCCGATTTCTCGTCTTGTAGGATTTGTTTAATTAAACCCCGAAATCGACCGTGTCGATTAATCCGGCAATTCTAACGTCGAGTTTGCTTTAACATTTAACATTTATCGCTTAGATCGTTAAACCGAGATCGATGTTCGGAAAGTTCACAGCTTCTCGAATTTACTGGAATCGAAGGTGCAAGGGGGAGATTGCACGCGCGACCGTGAGCGTGAAAAGCGTCAGTCTTTATTTTTTTTTCCTTATTGTTGCAGCTCTTTGGTACTTTCAGAAGCGAAGGTTTGCACCACGGCTATGCGAAAGCAAGCCGCAGCCACTAATTGTTCCAGCCACTTGACTCCTCATTTACAATCCTCCGTTGCGTTCTCTGTCTTTGAAACCTGTCCCTCTGCGCAGTTTATGGCTTGCGTTTAAAATAACAAGGTTCGCGATGCGAGTTTTTTCGTACGATTTCGTACCGACCGTTCATTATTCACGATTATTAGGCAAACGACATTGAGATGCATGCTCGACTTTCGATATCGTAAACAAGCCGAGACAAAAAGAACTTCGTCGTTACCTTGGAATCCTGTACGAATTAATCGGGACGAAGGAAGACGAAGGAAGCAAAAAAGATATCTCAAAACGGACGAGTATCTCAAGTGAGACGCGAATAAAATGGGATCCGCGCTGGATAAAAGGGAAAAGAGAGGAATCCGCTCGGTTTCGAGCGGATACAACAGGGATGCGAATGTTTATCGATGGTAAATGCGCAAAAACTTGGAAACGAGAGGAGAGGCACGCGGCGTAAAAATAGTCCTTTGTTAGCGTACGCTTCTCGTTTCTCGAAGAGGAAACTTGCATCGGGGAGAGAGAAGCAACGGGACATGTAGGTGCAAAAATGCCTTGAGCAAGTTTGCGTAAATTTCTCTCGTCTTCTCTCCTCTTCTCTGTTTGCCGAGATTTTCCTTTTTCTCCCCCAACCTCTTCTTTGCAATTTTTATCAAATCCCTTGCAGCTTCAGCTTCTCTTCTCCACGCGCAATCGGGTTTTCTCGCCGTCGAGGTCGCGTCGGATTAACTTTACACGCGGGCGAATGTAATATTTTATCGTCGTTCGTTCGAGTACCGCGTACACGGCGGCGAAATACAATTTAATTTGGATATCCCACGCTTTTAGAACGTCCGTAAATTACCTGCGCCCCACTACCAGTCGCGGGTGCCCCTTTGAGTCTCGGTGTCGACCTGCGTTCCCCGTTTTTCGGCAACCGAGAAAAAAACCCGTTCTTCTCTCTTTCACGCCGCGGCACCGTTATCTTTTACGCTTTACGTTACCACGTCACGTTCGATTCAAGCCTTCGGAACCGTCGTGCCCTTTTCCAAAATTACTCCAAGGAAATTACTACACGAGCTGTGGACCCCGCGGTGCTATCGCGAACAGAAGCGGATCAAAACGGGGCGCGCGTGCAGAGAGGAATATTTATCGCATAACTCGATTTCTTAAAATAGACCGTGCTTCACTGTGCCTCGATCACACGTCGAAATCGATTGTTCACGCGGCTAAGACGCGTCGTAAAAGAACAGCTCGAATCAACGCGATTGTAATTCAAATTTCAAGGGCGCCCCGTTCGTAGTCTCTTCTGTCGCGAGAGCGATCGGGGTCCGTCTACGTTTGGAATACGATTGAAAAGGAGGAGAAAAGAGAGAGAGAGAGGAAAAGACGAGAGGAAACGTTATCGAGGAAGAGACACCGACGACGACGACGGCGAGGTTCTAGAGATCCGAGTGATCCCACGGTCGAAGGAAACTCGGGGGCCACTCAATTACCGTTACCCGACGAGGCGATTAACGCGACAGGGCACAGCCGGACAAAAACGGACCAGCGAAAAAATAAGACGAATTTATTTCCAGCCGGTGAAACGACGGGGGAATAGTCCAGTTTCCTGACAATACAGCCGGCTATTATGCATTATGGGAGCAAGAATGAAAGTAGGAGGACCGAGAGCTCGCTCGCGAGGGTAATTGCAGTCGTCGAGCTCATTTCGTGCAATTGGCCAGGGACACGTATATGATAAAAACGGAAAGAGACGGCAGAGAACGGGAAGGAGAGAAGGGAAGAGAAAAGCGCGCTTTTCTTCTTCGCTTTTCTATCCGTCGCCCTCCGGTGGCGACGTTTTACGTAATACAAAGGCAACGATTCGACAGGATGTTGCATTACGAGTGACGCCACGCTATGATGATCGGGTGTACGAGTGAAATATTCCTAAAAGCGACCCATTCTGTTTACGCGAGTGAACGAATTAAAAGGGGAGAGAAAGGGAGAAAATTCGCGGAACGAGAGATGAAAATAGGGAAGAGAACGAAAAGTGAGAAATCGAACGAGCTTCGTGCGGGTTGAAAGAATTGGTGTCTCGGAGAATCGAGCAAAAATGGTTTTATCTCGCGTATATATTTTCCTAATGGCGATAACGTAGCTCGGTGTGACTTCCACGCCCGCGAAGAGGTAAAACAGGTTCTTAGAAACCCACCCAAATCAAGAAACAAAGAAAAGGAGAGCTAAATGTACCAGGAAACACCTTGCTGACTCAGGAGGACACGTGTCAGTTTCAAAGATTTTATCGACGGTCGCCTTGCGAAAAGGGACAACTAATTCCTTGACTACCAATTCTCGTATCCGTGTAGGAAGGAAGTCGAGAAAGAACTTTTTAGCTCGATTTTCACTCGGTCGATGATTCACCGAGTGTCTCACGCTTCTCTCGATCCGAGAAGATCTAAGAAGATCTTTGTCAAACTTATCGAACGATGTGGGTACGAGATTGAAGTTCGCGTTGGGGTTGAAAAAGGGGAATAAAGCTCCCAATGAACCCGCCTCCTACAGTCATGAAACGTACTTATATCCTTACAAAGTAAGAAAAAGACATACTCGAGCAGGATTTAATAGAACGGTGTAATTCGCGACTCGACGTTCGTGGTGATGCTAATTTTTCTCGTGGTACCACGATGGTACCGCGAAGCGTGGGTGTTTCGAAAACCGCGACGCCATTTAGAAGTATCGGAGGATTCCGTTTCGAAGCGACCATTGCCAAAGACTTATTTCACTGATGACGGGAATCTTGCAATCGATACGTCCTTACAGAGTAAGAAAAACACATACTCGAGCAGGACTTAACAGAACGGTGTAATTCGCGACTCGGTGTTCGTAGTGATACTAATTTTTCTCGTGGTACCGCGAAACGTGAGTGTTACGAAAACCGTGACACCATTTAGAAGTATCGGAGGATTCCGTTTCGAAGCGACCATCGCCAGAGACTTATTTCCCTGATGGCAGGAATATCTTGCAATCGACTGACGGAGTTATGTCACAGGCCGGCTTACCTTTCGTAACCTGGACCACGAGCTCTTCTCTCTCTCGATCCAATCGCGATTACGCGTTGCACAATGGCAGGGAGAGCTGTTTAGCTCTTCAGCGCTGGCTACCGTCCGCCTCTAACCAGGCAGATGTGATATTTGCACGGTAAAATGCCAGGCTACGTGAATGAGCCTTCGATTCCTTCCCTTTCATCTCGCGGCCGTGCCGCGTAATGCGCTTGTTAAGTAAGTTTTCGAGCAAGTCGGTGAACTTGACACGCATAAACGCAGACAGGCGATCATCGATGAGAAAAATTCTGTCCCCGACTGTCCGCGGTCTTGGGAATTTTTATCGAGATTCCCGGCTGCATCGTTCCTTTGCAAACGACCATTTCGTGTGGAAATCGATGCCATTAGCGAAAATTCTCCCTCGGGTATGTAATATCAACGCATTATTATGCAACGGTAATAGCTCTGGGTCTTGTGTATCCGATGCTCGTTAATTCAAACGTTTCGTCATGGTAGAATCCAGATCTTGGGTAGAGATTGTCGGTACGGTTGGAGGTAAAGGTTGATCCGTGGAATCTTTTTAGAGGTCCTCCAAGAAGACCTCCATTAAGTGCCATTAACCATGCCTGTTTACGTCTTTGTGTGGCAACTCTCCATTCCGATAAGTTTCCATTCCAGACATAGACATTCTGTTTAGTCAAACGAACAAACCGTGTATTAACATACCGCGAGATACGCGATAAATTACATTTAAATTCGGTTAGTTTTGAATACATCGAAAAGACTGCTCCTGGATTCCCTTTCTCCCGTTATTTCGGTAAAACTAACGTTATCTATCTTTCGCTTTATCGCGACTAGCTAATGGTGGAATCGCAGAAACTGATAGACGAGGAACAAGTATCGGGCGGAAGGGTTAGGCTTATCGATGATGCGTGGATTGGATACGATTAGAGTATCGTTTAAGACTTGTTTCGCCTATTGTCACGTAGCTTACGTAACATTCGTGTATTCGAGCAAGCAAACGATGTCCTCGATGAACGAGACTACACCTCCGCGATCGACCCTCACACTTTTACATGGCCACCTTTGCCTACGAGCCTGGAATTCGAAAATACTCTGCCCTTGCCGCCACGAGTCCTCTTTTTCGCCGAGGAAAAGACTCGTCGTCGAGACGAGCGACGATTTTCCTTCCTCGAGCGATTCTCGGGCATGCCTCTAGGTCACCGAGCTTTACATTTCGATCGTGTCGTCGATTCGAAGAAGATTCTCGGAATTTCCACCGGTTACTAATCGCTCGAAGCTAACGACGAAACGATAACTCGCGAGATTTTCCTCGCACGAAGCTAACGACGAAACGATAACTCACGAGAGACAATTTTCCTCTCAGTGTACGATGTTTTTGTCGCTGAACGAGAGCAGATAAATCTAGGCATCGAGGATCAAAGCTGCATCGTCAATTCCTAGGCCAGAGTTGAGATTCCCCGTGATTCTCGGTGATCCGTTTAAGGACTAGGAGACAAAGCGGAGTAATTGCAACGATCTTCCAGAGGCTCGGAACATTATAATCACGCGAGACGATCGTGATCGTCGTGCGACTGTCTCGTGATGCGGGAAAATCCCGCGGATTATCGTTTCCTCGCCGTGCGGGATCATCGGAACGCGAACCGATCACGGAGATGCTCGTCATTCCGGTTAATCGACTTTCCATTAACAATGGAACACGTACTCGGTATGATCGCGGCGGCAGGGTCCGTGGCACGGTTCGAATAAAATCCAAGGCACACCCGCGCAAGGCTACAGAGAGGAGAGGCCAGCCCTGCGCGCGTAACAAACACGCCCGCGATCGCACGAATACGCGTGGTTTAATGAATTTACCGAGGGTCGTCGAGCGTCGAGCATAAATCAACGGTCGCGTAATAAAACGTGACCACGGCAGGGGAAGAAGATCGTTTTCAGCGGCGTACAGATCTTGGCCGGTCGCTGGTTCCACTCTCGGAGGATCGATGGATAACGCGGCGATTAATCGAACGTGAATTAGCCGAGTGAAGGGGAGTTTCGTGACGAGAATGGCGAGAAATATAAGATTCTATGAATGGAATAAAACGCTCTAAGCCTGGTTACTATTCGAGCGGGGCTCGGCCTCCTCTACTCCTCCTTTTCGCTGTAATCGAGTGTTTGCTCGATAAATATTTAACGACACATGCTATCTACGAGAGCTCGTCAAGGCGACGAAGAAGAAGATGAAGCACAGGGATCCGTCACGCGATGCGGTCTAGTCGCGAGATGATCCGACGTCCACGATCAATTATTCTTCGGTTAAACGACTGGCGATGACCTGGCCAAGCGGTCAAGGTAACGTTTCGTAACTTCGGCTGCCTTCGCACCTGCATACCAATTACGACGAGCGGCAACCGAGCCGAAGTCGAGGACCGTCGTCTTTTTTCTTCATCTTTTTTTTTCCTCCTCTTCTTACGCGTGCCTCTAACCTACTTTCCGGCTGATCCAGTCGAGCACCAAGAGGGTTCTGCTCCTTTCGAGTTAATTAACCCAACCACGCGACCGGGGCTTGCGAAATGCGCGACCCTGTGCGTGTTCATAGCAGAGAGAAACTCGAAATTCTTCCCCCGACAAAAAAATTGTTTCGGGCCAGCGTGATTCTTCGGAGAGGATGTAGAAGTACCGAGAAGCTTTGCCAGTCCACCGGGTCCGCTTCGAACGACGCGTGAATTTTGACGATCATTCAAACGTCGGCGAATACTAATCCCGCGAAAATTAGACAAGGCGAAGGCGGAACACGTCCGAGCGTTTGTACATCAATTGCGCGAGATACGATCTCCGATCTGCCCGTTCTGTAACGAGTTTCTCCCTTTTTCACCGGCGTTTCTAATTAGAATCTTAACGACGCGGGATTAATGAATGATGGATGTCGAAGACGCAGCGTCTTCTGCCGGCGATATAAAACGCTCGGATTCAAACGAATTGCAAATATCCAGCTCTGTTGTGTATTTCAATTACATACTCGTCCGCTCTTCGATCGAAGAGGAGAAGAGCTCGATTGAAATTTTATCCAGCTTTTACTTTTACTCGATAAAGGACACGCGTGTTCGAGTAGACGTCGATTGTTTTGCACGTCGCGGTAAAACGCGAACGCGTCGCGAGGAAATTTTCTTCCCTACGTGTCGATACGACGGAGTATGGCGTGCAATTTCTTCGAGAAAGATGATAGATCGTGTAAAGAAGCAGAGGTGGGGTAAATCTGAAAGCAAAAGAGAGAGGAAATTGCGAGCTTGGACATAGACTCACCGGTGTAAGTGCTCTTGAAACTTTCGTGGAGCTTGAAGGTGAAGGGAATGTGGACCTTCATCATCTCCATTTGAGGTATTTGTGGCGAATGTGTCATTACGGTCCCAAAACCTCCGAGCAACAAATCGTCCCCGTGGATACGAACCACGATCGTGTTCCTGCACAGAGAAATCAGATTTTCCGTTTAATATTTGAAACATTTGTATCCGCGAGACGAGAAATTTTCAAATTTCCAAACTGCAACGTTAGACTCGAACTTTTAACTTTTCCGAGCTTGCAATTCGTAGTATAAGAGATGCTGGGATAATTATTTTTTTAATCTGAAATATAAAGATAATGATATTTAAGGTTGTAATAATTAATATATTTTCGGAGCGTGATCTATTCTGCAGAATTTACAATTGGTACCTCCATTCACTCTCGACGCGCAAAATCGTGTTTATATGTAAAACGGCGAGGGTGTGCTACGTGCAGGCACGCAACATCTCGAACGCGAGACGATTAGGCGATCCGAGGAATAACAGTATACCACTTTTTTTTACCAGCACGTAAGTACGAGCTAACGGGTTTGAAAATCATGTATCGACTAGTACACGCACGTTTCGCATCTTTCCTCTACTTTCTTTCTCGGGACTATACAGGAAGCGAATCGCGCGTGAGAAAACTGTCGCTGAAAATCGCAGGATCAAACAAACAAGTAGACGAAAAATTAAAAAAAAGAAAAACCTGTATCGTGCGCTCGTTAAACCGATTACCGGACACAAAAAAATTGTTTATTCCATGGGAAAATTGTACGTAAACGTGCAGAGACCCGCGTATTATTTACAAAGATTACACAGACACGGTTTTCGCTACGGTGTAATTACGATCCGCGATTCGATACATTCGCGATCAGCCTCGATTAATTTTATTAAATGACGTCGTGACCGAGAGGGAGGTTTACAACCTGGTGGAAGAGATCCGAGCATATCGCATCGGCCGTGCAGACCTCGGCCTAATAAAAACCAGCGGCAAGGATCTGAAATAAGAAAGAAGGCCATACGCTCTTCGATATTTAAAATAATCGAACTGCCGACGTTATTCATCCTTTGGAATGAATTAGTCTGCGAACGACCGCGCACTGCCAATAACCTCACGGCCATGAGAACGCATGCACGTACAGCAACACATCGCGTTGCTGCAAATTATTCGTCCGATCGAACGGAGAAAAGACGCTAAAAGAACTGCGGATAATTTCGTTTCAATTAAACTTGCCTCGAATTGATCCGGTTTATCTATTATATAATGAATTCTGTTTAACCGCGTTATCGTGACCGACGTTAATACCGATTCGTTTCGCAGGCTAACCCTCGAGCTATTTTCTTACTAGCAAATTCGAGCACAGTTTTAGAGTCGCTTTATCGGGCAAGAAGAAGTAAAACGGGCAGCTTTGAAATTTCAGACGGTGGCTTTCTCTTCTCAAATAGGCGAATCGCGCGTTTCGCGTAAGTGTGTTAACGGTTTATTGACAGAAGGCTTCTGGATTTGGGCTTGCTATCCGAATCGGTTAGCTCTTCGGCCCGAAAAAAATTCCAAATCGAACGTAGTTCCAAATTGAAAGTAGTGAGAGTCATTTTTCTTCTTTTCTACGCTTTGCGAATTAATATCGGCGAGAGATTCGAGCCTCGGTTTAACATTTCATTTCGGTTTCGTTCGAATTCTAAATATTTTAATATTCCTCGTGAAAGTTTCAATTCCTTGTAGTGTAACGACGAGTCTGGCACGTGTTTAGCTTGCCGTGAATTTTCATATGTAAGAACATCGAGTTACATTCGTCGTTGCAACAAAATTATACATAATTTAAACTACTGCTTTATCTAGTCAAATTTCTTAGTCGAATTCGAGGAATTTCTTTACCGATGGACTCTCTGGTGTTAGAAATAGATTATGCTCGTGTCTATATCTCCTCTAAACCTTCAGATGCACGAGATGCATCGAATAAACAGCAACGCGTAACAAGATAACGGTCTGATCAATCTCCATTCGTTGCATAATTTCGACGAAAGCGTAGAGATAGCATTTCCAGAAAGGGAGCCGAATGACCGGTAAAACTGGCGAATCATCGGTGATGCAATGTAACAACGAGTCGGTTCGAGTACACGAATTAGGATACGCGGTTGCGCAATATCCAACGTTCGAAGACCTTTTCTATTTGATCACAGGAAACCGAGAAGAATGACAGTGTTGCGAGGCAATTCGAATGCCACAAAACGACCTCGGTTTACCATCGTCCGAACGATCCGCTGGATCACTCGAAAATAATTCACGGAGGTAAACGGCGATTCGTGGTAACGATCTCGAAGACCTCTCTTTCCCTCGACGAAAAGAGATCTTGCGTTCCTCGACGAGGCAGGATGATTTCTTTGACGACCTTCAGGGCGATCCGTTATCGCCCAGATCCGATTCTCGCTCTAAAATTAACCAAATAAATTTAAAAAAGCATCTGCTCGTATCCCGAGATCTTCTGGTTCTTCCTTTATCGAAGCCAAGGAATTATTTATAGGATGCATCTGATTTTGGTTATAGATTACCTAATTGCATTATATCCGTGAGCAATGAATTTTCGGTAAGGTTCATCAACAGCCAAGCCGACTCGCCGAGTTTTTAATATCCATTTCTGTTCCACGGATCTGCGTCTCTAAATTGCACAATTCAGGCTAATATTTGGAAGAAAAAAAAATTCGACTTTGACGTCCTTCGAGGATATTCGCTTCTTCGAAGGCGTAAGAAAGTTGCTTGCTTTGGCAGGAGAAACTTTATAGCGGAATCGTACTTTTTCGTCGGTCGTTAACTTACATACGATTCAAGGTTATCCGATTTTTCTCAAAGAAATTTGAGAAATAATTCACCCGAATTATTCTGCGTTTCGAATGGAATTAAATTACCCTATCGGTTGATCGTCAACCCTTGCCGCGTTAAAGATTTTCGCCATTTTCTACGTTCGAACAGCTGTTCCCTGTCCTGTCTTCCTAACAAACGACACACTTTTACCGCTAAATCGAAAGTGCCAATTTATCATCGGATTTTACGACCGTCTCGCGGAATATCAGCCATCCCGTTCATCTCACCTTGATGTATTAAAAGAAACAAAGTTAACCTTGACATTTTTGATCAAGACCAAAAATCGGAATATAAATCCGTTGCCGAGGTGGTTATCTCTGAGCAGCTTTCGCGTATCACGCGAAATAACCGAATTCTGAGCGGGTCAGGGTGCGAGAATGTCGCTGAAATTAACGGACAACGCGATTTGCAAAATTAGCGAGCGTTATGCAACCGAAACGGTTCTAGTTACTTCGCTATGCGCTGCTAATCTTTGCATAAATATTGTTATTGACTCGTGGCGCGTTTCACGGTGTGTAATAAAGGGGACACCGGTGGCACATCTATTCCGAGGTGCTAAAGCACGGAGCTTTCTTGTCTCCAACTCGCCTCTATGTTTGTCTTTCAATTTATACGCGGGTTGATGATCCTGTTGCAACGGGACAGAGAACGACCGATGTTTCGTTTTTTCTTCTCCTTTTTTCTTATCTCTTTTTCTTCCTCGCACCGAGTTCGATGTAAGAATCGTCGATGGGCACGTCTAATTCCTTTTTCTCGGAAATTAATCGGCATACAATTTGCAGCAATTTCGCGAGCAACTTCACGAGTAGCTTCGCGAGCAGCTTCGCGAATAATTTCGGGATTTATTCCTCGAAAACGAAGCGGTAAATATCCGCGCGCGGAAAAATACAATTTTTTTCGTTCTAACGCGATTCATTATCGATAATTTAATTCATACTGATTGCTCGAGCGACGCGCACTTTACAATGGTATCAAGTGTTTCCCGGCTTGATAACTATAACTGCAGTCGATGATTCATACGCGAAAGGTTTAATAGTTGGTCGTAGAATATTTTTCGATACTAAAGTATAACGGATATAGAGAGAAATAGGGAGTTTATTTTTTTATTATATCCCATCGCGGAAATTAGCACCGTCAAGGTTATTTTTCAAGGTTTCCGATACAAGTTCGAAAGTCGAGACGCGAGAGGATACGAAAGGATCGATTTCGNAAAAAAAAAAAGACGGGTAAATGTTTATCGAACGGAACTGAAAATTTAATCGTGTACACACATATTCGAGTATCCTACTTATTCTGACGTCTCGAGAACGTTCACAGCCTCATCTGTGTAAAGAGGAACCGAAGCGCTGTTTAGTTTCTCTCCGCAGGAGTGCCAAAATAAAGAAGAAAATACGGGACAGTCGACTCGTATCAATCGTTGCGGGCGAAAATTTTTTTTTTCTTTCTTCTAAAGACTCTAAGAGAACGCATGCATCGACGAAAATTGCGCAGCGTGCTCTCGAGCGACGCGCAGAGCTTGAGAGAAAAAAAAAACAACGCAATATGTAGTGGTATAAATACCTGATGATAAACAATAAGACTCCGCAGAAGCATATCGAGACTGCGAGTACGAAGAAAATGTTCGACAGTTCCGCCACAGATACTAACATCGCCGTCATGGTATTATCGCCGTGTTGTTCCACGGTGCACACCACGCACACGCACAACGACACACCTCCTGAATTAACCTCACTTCGAACGATGCGCTGTCAAAGCCGCCACCGACGACCACGACGAATCCGGCGTTACCCTTAAGCACTGCACACAGTGTTCGGTCCTGTGACGTATAACCAATGTATAGCAAAGACGGTAAAACGAGCTGTCAGAGCCGCATCGCGTGCCCGTACACCGACGACACGAAATTTCGTTGCATAAATACGCCAGCCTAACCTTATCGACTGACACGGGACTGATATTTCGCGTGCTCGTACACAGGCACAAAAAATTATCGCGTCCGTCCGACGTTTGTATCGATTCGAGCCGACGATCAACGGCTTTCCGTTGGAAAAACTATCTTGTTGATCAAATACCGCGAATGTTTTTATCGAGACGATATGCATCCGAGTCTACGTGCCCGTTTATCATAGCGTGAATCGCGTGGATGCAGACGATGCCGTATATACGAGAGTTTTCAAAGACCGACAGGGCGATGGTTACACGCAGAACGCGGTACGCAACACATATTGATAACTCGATGATCGATTACCGGCTTCGGTAAAAGCCTTTCGTTAAGAATAATCGCATGTACGGAAGGAAAGGACCGTATAAACACATCCACCACGTATTGGCTGTTGCTTGAGACTGGCCGTAGCCACCACGGTGGGGACGACTTATACGCCTCTATACTTCGCGACTTTTTTGCTGCTATGTTCGTGCGCGCGCTTCGAAACATCGACCAATACCAGCGCCGATACGAGCTCCGATTACCGATATACATGTGCGAATAAAATTTGATTTTTAAATTCAAATAAACTACCGATTAAGCCATTATCTCAACGAATTAATGTTAGTGCATGCGACGCTTATCGACCGAGATAATTAATTATGGGTATATCTACCGTTCAAGTCGGGTAATTTAATTCCTGAATTGTAAATAATCAAACAGCGCATTAGCAATTTCCACTTTTGTAAATGATTGAATATGTGTAATAAAAAATTATCTATCTTTTTTCTATCAATCTTCGATTCGCTTTATCGAAATTAATGGTTTTAACGCCGGAAATTCATTTAAATATAGATATATAGATATCAATATAGATTAAAAAATATGAATTGCGTTTATATCATCCTTACTTAAAATTCAAATTAAGTTTAATTCTCTTTAAAACGCATCAAGAGTGGTTTCCAAGGATACCGCTATTAACCAGCCGGAACAGCTGATAGAATCTCGACTAGCGACATCTAGTCAATTACCGTATCACGAATCGACATACATTCAGATTTTTCTCCAAATAATGATTGAATGTTAACCAAGGTGTACCTTAAAATCGTTGTCTCTCTTCTCGTTGCATTACCATTGTTATTCGAGGTAACGTCGCAAAATATAAATCCAACAATGGCAAAACAAGTCGCTGTTGACTTCGAGGTGTTCGGAAGAGTACAAGGTAAGCGACCATTTTCTCAAAACAGAATCACGATGATACTAATCTGGCGATTTTCCTTTTTAAAGGAGTGTTTTTTAGAAAGGTAAGTAACGTATCACACAAATCAACAGTTAATAACTAACGTAAATCACGAGGAAACGTGTTGCAACTTCTACGCCTTGTTTGATACAGAAGTGACATCTGCCAGGTGAAATAGTTACTGCGTAGTTACGAGCCTCGCATACATATTTATACGTATATTTATATATACATCGGTATTTCAAAATGAAAATGAAAATTATAAAAAATTTTTGAATTTTCAAACGAATAAAAGATAATTTTCTACATTTTACATCATAAATGTAACATGTATTTATATATTCATGTTTACGTACGAAAATCGGTAAATTCATTCCCTATACCCGGTTCAAAATAATTTTAAACAATTCATTGTTTTCGTTGATATAGTATACCCAAAAACGTGGTACCGAATTAGGTTTAAAGGGATGGTGTATGAACACCGATAAAGGCACAGTTGTCGGCCGTCTTGAAGGAGAAAAAAACAAAGTGGAAGAGATGTGAGTAAACCGTGTTAAATAATTTTCACAGACATTACTGGATCGTTAAATATTCTCTCTTTGCAGGAAAAATTGGCTACGCAATGTCGGAAGTCCGGAATCAGCTATAGACAAAGCGGTATTCCAAAATGAGAAAGAAATCTCTCAGCCTACGTTCGCTACTTTTGAAATCAAAGAATAATCATCGTTTAATGTTACTTTTAAATACAATATGTTTGACTCTTTAGTATTATAATTTATTCGAAATTATAAATAATGTGCATGCGTTTGCATAGTTCAAATAAAATTAAGTTATTTAATTGATTATGTTTTCTAAAGTTTCTTCGCATAAATTCTGCCATTCTGATGTAAATATCGAATGACTTCGCGTGTCTGTATTTAATCTAGTAGTAGCAAAAACGTGCACTTTAAAAAGTTATTTCCCTTCTATTGTTCGTTTTACTAATTTTCAAACGTTTCAATATTTTTGCAAGGTTTTAACAAGAATTGCACAAACGATCTCGACGAAAACCATCTTGAATAATTTATATTGACCTCTCTCTGCTTGTTATGTGAAAAAACGTCATGCAGCAATTTCGCCATTTCTCTGTGTCTCGCTGGCGACAAGCACACGATGGATAGGTTTTAACAGACCACGTTACCCGTCACGTACAACTACGCTATCGGTACAAACTTCATTAGTTGTCGAGCGCGCATCGACGCGTACGCTTCAAAACTTTCGCCTGCCAATCGCTCGTACAGATGCGACTGCATTCTGTACCCTGTCTCTCTCGTTATTCTTTAAAACACTTTTAATTGCGTTCGACGCATTATCGGCTATGATACTCTACGCAATGTTAACGACTGGAGAAGAGAGATGCGACCGAAACAGTGATTAAACTCCGACGTAAAGCCGAGTGCGGAGAATTAAAAGTTTTCCATTTCGCAACTATGTTCGCAACTATGAGCATAATCTGTAATAAAGTGAGTGACCTAAATCGGTAACTAAAGTGAGTTATATAAAGGTATGCATGTGTCTGATCAAGGATGATTCTCGAATAATAAAGTGAATTAAGAAAGATGAGCCGGTAATAACCAGACGATTAGATGATGGTGATAATGCGATGATTGGTAAACGCAGGAGAATGTCACAGCCAGCATGAGGTGTTTCAAGAGTTTCTTCCAGCATACTTGGCATCTACAACAGGTGAGGACACGTGTTCAATGAAAACTAGTTTCCCTTCGTCTGATCTGTGCGATCTCCTGATGATATCTTTTTTTAGACACATCAAACAAGTAAATCTGGACAAGATTTTTAATTAAATTTAAGGAAATAAATTCGACAACGCCGGACTACGTGTTTGCTATCGGAAATCCAAGGCCGATATAAGCATATATAATTATACAAAGGTGTAATATCTTTTTAAACATATAGTATTTATGACGTGTCTTTTCAACATGTTTTTCATGCAAACTACCTTGAATTTACGTCATGTAATAGCGGATGTGTAAGGTGGTAATCACCGCACGTTCCATCACGAGGAAACAAAGAATCGTATAATTTTAGGACTGTTTTTCTGTTAGTTTACCACGTTCCTCGGCGATACGATCCGAGCCGTAATTAATCACACCAACCGAAGTAACCGTATACATATATGCTCACGGTTCACGGGAGGAACACTGAGCATCGACAATCGTATTTGCTCGGTCGTTCGAGCGATAGCTTGGAAACCTCTTCGAAAACCAGCCGCATACTTTCGTTCCCCGATACTTTTAGACGTCACCTTTCCATACTTTCACCTTCTCGAAATCTCGTTCCTAATTAGTCACCAGAGTTCGTCGAACCGTGGGCTAACCAATTGGAAATACAAGAAATCGGCCATAGGTTGAAACGGAAAAAGAAAAGAAGAGAAAAGTTCGCGAGACGCGAATTATTCGTCGACGAACTTCAAATTGTACCCGCTGGCTGGTCGAGCAAATATGTTTGCATAACGTTATTAAATTTCGATGTGATCGATCTCAAGAAATAGATCCATTTTCATATTCACTCTGTAGGAGGACGGTGTTCGGTTTCCTTCGTGATTTTCTTCCGCCAAGCTCGTGACAACCTTCTGAAAACATGAGTCTCGCCAGATTACGCAAGGTATCCTACTTATCATCATTGTGCATCTGGCATTTCCCTGCATAACAATTCTCGTGCATACTTCAGTAACGTGGAATTCTTTCGTTCAAACTCTCGACCTCGCGTTCGCGATAACTAAAGAACCGTATATTCCCGGAGATCATTGCACCCATACTGACCTACGAATTTCCGAATCTCGTTCCGGACACCGATAGGCCTATCGTAACGTTTTAATTTCTTTCACGCCCAGCGATTATCGAGTTGTTTAAAATTCAATATTTTGGCGCCACCGAGAGAGATTAGAAGAGCTCGAAATGCCGAGGAATAAAAAAGGTTAAACACCATAAGGAGGACCGCTAAGTTCCGATTTAAATTTGGACAGAGTGATCGTTTCGCGAGATTACACGCAGAATTGATTTGCAATTTATCGCACGGGTTATACACGATGCGGGAGAGAATAGAGAAGGAAAAATGTCGAACTTCCTCTAAAACGATTTACGAGTCGATTAGAAGCGTTTCGACGACATTCACACGGGAGTAACGATTCGATAATGAAAGATCAGGGGTCGGGTCTGCCGACTCGGGACTGATAAAGGCTGATAATGGGCCCCGCTTGGCCTAACTGCTCAGTTCCTTCGATGTCGTACGCGAATAAACTACTACCTTCCTAAGCCTCTAATGGCTCACAAGTAGTATAAAAAATCGCGTGTCCCTTATCGAGCGATCGGATGTCGATTAATTCCGAATTCTGATAGTACGATTAGACCGGTTTCTTCTTCGGTAATTCGGGATTCGCTGAAAAATGTGTCAACACGCTGTCTGATCGCTTAGAATTATGAACGGCGATGGGAATTATCATACCAGGAAATATGGATACTCGTTTACAGATGTGAGTGTACTGTTCCATTGTGATTTTTTCTTTTTTTTTTTCAACTAACGACCGCGTCTCTTTTTCGCATTTTCTTTCACGTTCTTCGTGGATTTTGAGCTAGCGACTGACGCAATAAACATGTAAATAAATAGCGAATTTACACAACGCCATCGGGTACGATCATCTCGCTGAAACGAAATGCACGAATCCATAAAAACCTGTCGATTCTCGCATGATCTTTCGCTTTGGAAATGCAACGTTCGTATTCCATTCCATTCGTTTCTATCTCGTTCACTCGGTCGAGGCCCCAACGATGTAGAATTCAGTGAAAGTCGCTGCCATTGCGCGAAACTATTTAAAGAGGGAAATCCGTGGCGTTATTCGGGAAAGGAAAAAACAGCCGACGCGAAGGAAATTCTCGTTTCTAATTGCCGATAATTACACCGGTCGGACTTTCGTAAAAGCACCGCTAGATAATCCGCAATTTCGGCCTCGAGCTTTCTATTATGAGCGACAAGTCATTACCTAAAGGAAACTTTTTACGGTGTTCTATTGTTACCTATTATTACCTATTATTGCGGTATCGGTGTTGTCCCGTTTATTGCACCGCAGTTTCCCTTAAATTTTAACCTTCTAATAATATGGTTGGCAGATGGTGGTCGTGCCATCCCCGGGATCCATATGGGATTATCCGTACCTGAACCAGGTCATCAGCATGATGGACTTGGTATATGGGACGAGACCAAAGCCCGAGCAAGATCTATTCCCTCCCAACATTCGGATTCCAGAGGTGCATGTAACGTCCCCACTCCATCCTCTTTCACCTTTCCGACATTTCACCGCGTTCAACTGCGGCCTTCCATCGATTATGATTTACGCGAACCATCGTTCGCACCTTTCCAATTTCTTCGCTAATTCTTCTCCTGTCTTTCTCTCGAATCACGCAATTTTCCCATTCGTGATTCGACCAATTCTCTCCGGAAGTGAAAAAATTTCGTGTTTTTCTTTTCCTGCTGGTTTCCTCCTTCTCGCGTGGAAATGGAAAACTCGAGGAAAAAAAATTGTATTCTCCTCCTGCTGGTTTCTTTTTCGCGTGGAAATGGAAAACTCGAGGAAAAAAATTCGTGTTCTCCTCTTGCTGGTTTCCTTCTCGCGTAAAAACGGGAAACTCGAGGAAAAAATTCGTATTCTGCTCCTGCTGGTTTCTTTCTCGCGTAGAAACGGGAAACTCGAGGTAAAAAATTCGTATTCTCCTCCTGCTGGTTTCCTTCTCGCGTGGAAATGGGAAACTCGAGGAATGTCGTAGACCGCTGATAAGAATCATTGGAAACTCGGTGCACACGTTTCTCCGCACGATCAAGCACGATTGCGAAGTAATCGATAATTTGGAATGGCCGTATCGTCGAGCCGGTTGCATTTCACGCTCGTTCAATTTATTACGAATTCTCCCCGTCGCGTCTACCCACGCCGAATGTTTATAAACACCGTTCAATCTTTTTTTCGCTGCTTTCCTTTTCCGAGCGCGTTGGGAGAAGGGGAGACCGGGCCGATTAGCATACATTTCGTCAGACCGTTATATACGGGGACAAAAATATTTCCACGCGTTTCGAGTTGGATTGTAAGGTTGTTTTGATGCCTCGGGTTTGACAAATAGGAAATTGCGGTCGCTTGTCTGGTGTAACCTGACTTTATACCTCCGATTCGAAACCGCATTATACTCTTCGCTTCGTGCACTTGCAAAAGTCCGTCATCGAAATAATATCACTTCCTTTCTCGTTTTTTTTTCATTTCCAGATTCGTTATTGACAGCAAATTCGAAATCAAGCTATTAGAGCGATTAGCGTCGTTTAATCCGGCACGATTATTGACAATTTTTAAGGAAGAGATCCGGCCGATGGGTTAAGGACGCAACTGTCGCAACATTATCGCTGTAGTAATATCAACAACGAGGACTGGAAAAATCCGTCATCGAAATAATATCACTTCCTTTTTCGCTCTTTTTTCATTTCCACATTCCTTATTCGAAAGCAAGTGTTTCGAGCGATTAAAACGACCAACGCATTGCTAAAGTTCGTTTTCTCTCTAGCATAAGAGTGTATCGTTTAATCTGGTACGATTATTGAAAATTTTTAAAGAAGGGACCCAACTAAAATGATTATCGTCGTTTAATCTGGTATGATTATTGAAAATTTTTAAGGAAGAGATTCAAATAAAATAATTATCGTCGTTCAATCCGGTACGATTATTGAAAATTTTAAGGAAGAGATCCAGTCGATGGGTTAAGGACGCAATTGTTAAAACATTATCGCTGTAGTAATAACAACGAACAGAGGACACGCGTTCGATAATGTTTATCCAGCTGCATGCAGTAATTCCTTGATCACCGTCGACTTTTCTAATTGCAGATGCAGAGCCCGTCGAGAGCCGAGCTGACGAAAACGGAGATCCAGAGCGCGGATGAGACGGAGTTGGGAGAGGTGAAAGCGACGCCTCCGACGAACAGCGTCGCGACCTCGACGCCGCTGCAACCTGGCAGTATTCCCTGCAAGAACGGCGGCTGCAAGAGCTGGACCAGCCGCGCGGAATCGCGGATGGAGAGTCCTTGGCATTTTCTCAAGACCGTCTTCCTCATCTCCGTGATCGTTGCTTTGGTACTCTGGGTGATCGTCTACACGTTCCTCGTTCAATATCAGATCTTGTGAACAGTTTAGAAAGCTACGAGGAACGTCGCAAAGATCGGATGATCGATTTCCCTTGGAAAACCGAACGAAGGAGATTTGCATTCACTCTCTATGTGACAAAGAGAAGAAGGTGCGTGACGAAGAGGAGAAGAGATTTTTCACGATGAGCAAGATCGAGGAAGATTTTGTCATACTGACTTTCCAGGTGCATCGTAATGTCTTTCGTCGAACTTTCCACATTTTCCACCGATGAGTCCGTCCTTGAGCGAAACAATGAACAGTACCGTGTAGAAAGTTGGCCGTTGTTGGTCCGATATCTTTGTATTTTCCTCGACGAGTGGAACGGAAACGTAAGAAGCGTGTACTTCGCTGTGGACAGAAAGTTTTAGAAATTCTCCGAGTTTGAATTCTCGCGTTGCGTAAAGCCACCAGCGTTTCGCGGCTTCTATTTGCCCGATTACTCTCGCTTTCATCGGCTAGACCACCAAGAAATTCCCAGTGTTGAGAGATTGCGCATAGAAAAGGGTAGAAACTTTTGTAAATATGTACAAAAGCGTAAGTGCCGTTGAAGCGAGGATTAAATTAAGACAATGCTAGTCCCAGCAATATTCAGATCGGGTACCTACCCGTGACCAAATTTTTTAACAGATAATACGACGAAACCGCGATTGTATTACGACAATTCTAACCTGCACACATGTAACATCGTATATCGGATATTTGACAAATGATACATTTAATATTAATCGCTTTTATCCCTACTTTTTCCTCCTTTTTTTTACCAAGTATTTGTACAAAGTTAATAAATAAACCTGGCTACCTTAAACGCATTGAAACTCGTTTTATCTCGATCACGTGCCAATCTCTAAATAATTACCAAAATCTTATCTGATAATCGAGTCGATTACAATCCGAATGCGTGAACCTCTCTTTCATTACAATTTAATCAGACAGCGCTGAAATCGATTTCTTATCGACATCGAGGAAAACAAGTACAGAAAGTGCTACTTCATCGCGGATTTAATGTTTAATGTGGAAAATCGCGACAGACGACAATTAGGATAGAGTTAACGCACCAAATTATCGTCCCCTTCCGAACACGTCGCGCACACTGATAACGGTTTCCTGTCAAAGATGATGGATGCGAAAGTTATCGGGAATTCTGCTCGAAGTTATCTGCGAATATATGACGCTCTAGCGGCGGAATCTGTGTTTCTACGTGGTCAGAATTCGACAGGAGGATTTCGCGAGGCGAGGAAAAAAAGGCGAAGGACGATACACACGATTAATGCCTCGTGATCTCGAGGCATCGTTTCGCACCTGAATTGATCGGCCTTGGAAGTAACGTTTTATGCTTCTACCAGGTTGTCTGAGTCATGCGAGGCCTGTAGGATCTCTGGTATGATGTTTACGAAGGTAGAGACCTGTTAATCCTTGAAATACCGTTTCGGCAATATAATTACTCCTTGGAAAATAGCACATTGCCGGTTCCGCGCCTCAGGTAAAACACCTGGACGTTTCACCGTCATATACGCCAAGTACCTGGAGTACGGGACAATAATTATCGTTCGTTTATCTGTTCTTCTAACCCCTATCCTTACATCTCGAATTCGGAAACTCCATCTAATCGCAAAATACATAGCACTAGCAAGAACCGATGTAAAAGTTAGACAGTATCCAGATAAGACACAGTTTCCTCGAGGAACCGTTCGCCGCTAATCGTCGTCAATTAAGTTCGACCTAGTGACCATATACAAGACCGTTTATCGCTTCTTTTTTTTTCTTTTTCCCATGTTTAAATAAACGCGTTTCGATCTAGTTTTTTAGGAACTTCTCGCCGCCGGAGATCGAATTATCTGATTTCCCGTTTCGTTAGTACGTATCGACGGAGGGATCAGCAGGCTTCCTCGGATCAAGATCATTTTTACACTCTCGAGTGTTGCAATAAACTGGATGGATATCTAACTCGAGGAGCATTATTGAATGTTATTATCTAATCTTCGTTTCTTTGGCAGCATAAGAGATAGTCCGAGGATCATTGTACGACGAGCAGGAACAAAGTTCAACGGCTGCAAGCTGGTGTTGACGTTGCCGTAGCGACTCACGGCTCGACTACCGTGGTAGATGCTCCGAAGGAATTCCTAGCCGGCAATCTGAAGCAGGAAAAGGAGAAGACGTTTTCGCGATACTTGGAGAGCTTCCTGTCTCACATTCGAAATCCTCGAGGTGGGCTTTCACCACAGAATGATTCTGACGAAGGTACGTCCAGGATTACTCCCTCGAACAATTTCCTTTTCGATTTTTCAACGATTCCCTAACGTCATATCTCGTCTTCTACGAATCTTTACTTTCCTTCGTTTTCTACGTCTTAAACTTTCTTTTTGTAATTACTAAATTTTCGAATCGATGCCTACAGGAAACGACGCGGCAAAGGAGAATGCAGCAGTGAACGAATCGACGAGGAAAGAAGCTACGGACACGAAGATCAGACAATCGAGTAAATCACGAGGGAGAGAGAATATCGTAGCTATCAAATTAACATCTTTCGATCGACCTGAAACTTCCGGATCACCGGGGACCAACAAGAAGTCTGTTTCGAAGGTTGACCAGGGTAAAGCGAAGAGCAGCCAGGACAAAGCTGTACAAATGAGACAAAATTCAAGTACCCAGAGACTTCAAGGAGACGAAGACAACGACGATGATGTAAGATACATTCGTGTTCGTGTGTTCGTTGTTTTATGAAAATTTATCATCAACTTCCTCGTGTTTTAGTCTTCTCTGGACATCGAGGATGCGGAGAGAACGCAAAAATATATCCTAGTCGGATGGGATACCTTCCGTTCTAGGCTTATGGTGGTCCTACTGGTTCTCCTCGTTCTCTGGGTGGTCATTTATTTCCCTCTGTTCGGAACTTGATATTCAGTGGCACCGATTCGGTGCAAAAGTGACGTTTCTTCGTGATTATGTCGCCACCGACGCGTTAAACGTGTTTTCGAATAATTTGTAATGTGAGTATACGCGAAATGTGATTTTCCGACACGTCTAATCACGGAACGATTTATGTTAGACGCCGATATGGAGGATGTTATTTACTCGCATGGAAATAGAGCGTTTCATAAAAGCTATTTGAAGATTGACTTATATTTGTCACGGAACCGCGACTATTGAAAAACTCCAAAGTGTAAATATGTACATACACTTTCAAAAAATAATAAACTGTTTCTTCTACTGAGTGATAAGATACCAAGTCGCTTCCTTGAGCGTAACTGTACAGTTGTGTAAATATCTAAAAAAAACTTGCAAAATTCGTTTTTTCGCGTTATTTAAAATTATTTTAATTTCGATGACTAAACTATGTTAATGTTTCTCGGTTAAAGATCTCGTAAAGTTTCTTGAAGAGGAAATAGAAGGATTTTCTAAGAAACGATTTTCTTTTCGCTTCTTCGCGTTATTTAAAATTATCTTGATTTCGATGATTATACTTTGTTAATGTTCCTCGGTTAAAGATCTCGTACAATTTCTTGTAGAGGAAATAGAGAGATTTTCTTGGAAACGATTTTCTTTTCGCTTCTTCGCGTTATTTAAAATTATCTTGATTTCGATGACTAAACTATGTTAATGTTCTTTGATTAAGGATTTCGTGTAGTTTCTTAAGGAGCAAATAGAGGGATTTTCTAAGAAACGATTTTCTTTTCGCTTTTTCGCGTTATTTAAAATTATCTTAATTTCGATGACTAAACTATGTTAATGTTCTTTGATTAAGGATGTCGTGTAGTTTCTTAAGGAGCAAATAGAGGGATTTTCTAAGAAACGATTTTCTTTTCGCTTCTTCGCGTTATTTAAAATTATCTTAATTTCGATGACTAAACTATGTTAATGTTCTTTGATTAAGGATTTCGTGTAGTTTCTTAAGGAGCAAATAGAGAGATTGTCTAAGAAACGTTTGCGTGTACCGACATCGAATAAATATAGTCTTAATGCCATGATTCAGTGCGAGTTTCCATTGCAGCGTTATCTGCGAATCTTCGTTAACTTATTCGTCATCCACTCCAAACAAACTAGTCATCGTCGTTGTGCCAATACACCGAAGAACATACAACATTAATCGACTCGTTTGAAACTCTAATAGCAACAGAAAATCAAGCAGAAGCAATAAACTGAACAAACAATCGAGATAATTCGAAAGCATTTCCGTTGAGAACCAAGAGATTATTTATAAGATTACCAGTTTAAGATAATTAAAAAATCAAAGTTCGAGCGAGATTCAATAATTTAAAGTAATGAATTTAAGAATTGTATCTATGCTCACGATACATAAAACAATCATAAGTTTACTTCTTGATATCAAATCAGTAAAGAAATATTTGTCGCACAATATTAGATAAAATATTTCCTTCGCGTCTCTTATCTCGCTTATGTTTTATTATGTACTTATTTGTAATAAGAATAATTGTTATCCTTTTAACAAAGCATAATAGATACTTCGAGGCAATCATGGAGACAAGATTGAAATCAAAGCTACTATTAAATGATTCATATCGTTAAATAGTTTACAAAAAGATAATATCTCAAAGAACATTTAATCCATTATTCAATAGAAGTATGAAATTTAAGATATAATTTAAAAAAATCATAAATTGTTATAAATAATTTAACGCGTATAATAAAACCTTTTATTATTCTTTAAATAATAGAATTATTCGATTATATTATAATTATAATTGCAATACATACCATTTTTTTAAATTTGTAGTGGTTATTTTTAATCTGGTATCCTCTGCTTCGAAAATTAATAAAAATATTTGTACACAAATGTGTGATGAAAATTTATATTGTAGGAAAGTAGATATAATTACGATTGTCGAGACGTAAGTTTATGATAGAAGTGAAAAAATTAGTAAATAACTCATTATTATAGCCGAGAAGTAAAATTGAATGGAATCGGAAACGTTCGGAACTTCTCGGCCGATGTTCGGTAACCAGCCGCTGGATATATAAAGCCGCGGCTCCGCTACTCCAACCATTTACCGACATAACTTCGAACCGAACACATCCTATGTTCCGTAGAACTTAATCGCATACATGAAGGAGACAATAGTTATTAATGTCATTAACTAGTTAATGATTAATTAATCGTTAAACATCTATTCTACCCACACTTTATATTATATTTTCACTATTATCGCTTCACAATCGCGATTATTATTTCATAGTTTTAAATAATTAAAATATTCCACTAAAAACATAATTTCAGTTCATTTATAACCAATTATATTTATCTACTGATATTAAATCCTCGATAGTGAAATACAATTATGAATTATGTAACGAATAATATCGAGCAGATAGGCTGTGATCATGATTTCCATATAGTTAGTAAGATTCATTTATCAACTTGGTGGGAAATAATTGGCCAATCATATTATGCTATAATTCAAACTGAGTTTATGTCCATCGATAAAATTAATATTTATAGANATAAAAATTACTCCTTGAATCAGGAAAAGTTAACAGTACATGTCGTTATTTCCCATCGTATACTTTGTTCCTAATTATATTTATTATTTATTTATTTTATTTGCCCCTTTGCAATGCTTATTTCACTACAAGCTAGCTAGTTAGTTAGTTAGTTTAAATTCCTACCGCTACGAATGTTGTAGTCTTATTCTGTGTTGAGTCGGTAACGACGAGAGTGACACTAAGTTTGAAGGGGGCTCTGTTGCCCCGAAACATTGATCGATCGAAATATGCATTCTTCGATACATTTATCTGAAATTTCGTCTATGTTAACACCAATCATTCTGGGGAGATTAATTTTCGTCAGTGTAAAAACAGTGATGACCGTACAACGACCTTAACTAGGGTCGACTCAAACGTGCCAATGAGATGCGAAGGCAAAAGGAAAGTGTAATCGACTGGAAGTGGTTAGATCCGCCGGCGAGGCTTCAGTTCGTCTTAAAACGCCTACGTAGCTCCTCGACGCTCGCGATTTTATTACGTCGAAGAACAAAACGATCCTGGAAACCGTTATAATCGACGGGCAACCATGAAAATCCAAAACATATCCACTATCTTCTTGATACTTGGATTATCTCTGGTATTCGTTGGTAAGTGAAAGTTTTTTTTTTTGTCTAAAGAAGACTAAATATTTCTCGAGCGTTTTTAAATGCACATTCTTCGTAATATCGATCGGTATTGAAAAAGGAAAAAAGAGTGACGGGAGTGAAGGGTTCCGAGAATCGCTTAAAGTAAATAAAAGTCACGTTCTGGTTTTTAGTATAAACACTCGCTTCGACATTCTAGGAATGTAACATAAATTTAAACATTCGAAATATTCTCGAATGCAGCTGATTCTGTTACTATTATTTTTAAGGAAATTTCTGATTCCAAGAAATTAGGATACTTGTATAGATGTAGAAACGCATATTCTTGGAATTTAGAACTATTTCTAGAATTATATTTCGTATTATGTTGAGAACCGATATTATACAAATATTCTATGAGATTACACAATAACGTGGTCAAAATATTATACGGAAAATTGTTATTTTTGTGTGATCAATCTACTTGGGTAACTCTGCGCTCTAAGCTACTTACTATGTTCAGTTCGTTCTTCTCCATATCACCAAGGTTATCGAAAGTTCACGTTTGTGTATGCACGAGTATATTGCAGCATCAAAATCGATGACTGGAACACCAAATTTTTGCAGCCTGCAGTCTCTGTTATCTATAAAACAAGTTAGAAAATAGGCTTGGTATAAGAAAGGAATCGGTACCGCGCAATCAACGTCGTAAATAATTTTAATCGTAACTGTTTTACATATTCCGTATATACGTATATATAATCACGACTCGCTCTAATTATTTCATATCTGAAACGAATAACCACGACCATCTTGCAGAACGACTTACGTAGAAGATATTTTTAGTCCCGATTTCCCGATGAAACTTACCGATGTAAATTATTTAAAAACAAAAACAAAACTGTATTTTTCGTGACGCAAATTTACATGCGAACTTTATTAATTTAGGCGACGCAGAGGCAGGATGGAAGTTTTGGAAGAAGGACAAAACAACCACGACTGTTGCTCCGATTGAGGCGAGCTCTGAACCAACGAAAGAAAACATCCCGCCAGGGGCTACACCTGTGACAAATAAACCCCCAGGAGGTCCGACTAATGTTGGATCGGCTGTACTCGGGGCAGGTGATCCAGGATTAGCAATTGGAGTTACCTCGACCGGGGGGAAGATAAAAGAGAATGCTAGACCAAACAAACCTAATCCAGGGACGGAAGTAGGTCTCGATATCGCTGGACCAAAACCGGGGAAACCGGGAATCGGTGGTAACACTGGTCAAGGATATAGGGACTGGGCTTTGGATCTTACCGGAGCGGGAGAACCCGGGAGACAAAGCCCGAAATTGCCTTCTCAAGGACCAGCCTTAAGTGGTGGAGGTAAATTGATTCCTTGAATTTGTAGAAATTCCTTTTAAATATATATATAGGTAAATTTAATGTCTTATAGCTTCTAGATAAATAAAGTGTAATTTTAGGTAACGAAAGGACTTTAGTTTTCAAGTAAATTACAGTTTTATGTATCGAATATATATATAGGTAAGTTTAATGTCTTATAGCTTCTAGATAAATAAAGTGTAATTTTAGGTAACGAAAGGACTTTAGTTTTCAAGTAAATTACAGTTTTATGTATCGAATAGACGAAAATAGAAATGTAATATTAGAAACAATAAATTTTGTTTTGGTTGAAAGGCGCCAAACCAGTTTCGACGCCCGGAAGCGTTCCATCGCAAGTTCCAGCGCCAGGTATAAATTATTATGCAATTATAAATGAAGATGTAGAATACGTGATTAAAGTAGATTAATTTCCTTTTACGTTTCAGGCGCTAAACCAGTTGGAACACCTGGAAGCACTCCGCCGTCACGACCTCAACAACCTCAGCCTCAGCCTCAACCACAGCCTCAACCTCAACCACAGCCTCGTCCACAGACACCAGGTACATATAACGAAATATACATACTGCAATGAAAAAAACTAATTTTGATTTCAACGTCTCTTCTACTTCTAGGGTCACCTACGCCATCTCCCAGACCAGGTGTTGCACCAGGACAACCTCAACCATCTCCCAGACCGGGTGTTGCACCAGGACAACCTCAACCATCCCCCAATCAACCTGGAGGCAATCAGATATCTACATTGAACATAGGTACATTGAAACCCGGTGCTGCAACAACACCAACTCCTTCTAGACCAGGCAGTCCTGGATCGCCTACCCAACCAGGAAGGACCTGGGCCGACGTTGCTGGTGGCGGTAGCAGACCAAATTCTCCTACAACTGCTCCAAAACAACCAAATTATCCAAATCAGCCTAGTTATCCAAGTCAGCCTAGTTACCCAAGTCAACCAGGTGAATAACAAAATATGATAACTAGATAAAATATAATAAAATAAATAATAAAATATGATAACTCGTAATGTAACGAAGAGGACAAAAATTATCGTCTTTACATTTGATAAACAGGTGTACCTCAGCCAAGACCGCAAACACCGACTCAACCTGGAAGATCAGGACCATCCGCAGGAACAATAGCAGGAGGTGCACTCGCAGGTGGAGCACTAGCAGGTGGAGCACTAGCTGGTGCAGCTGCTGCAGATAAGAAAACTTACTCTAGTAATCCTACCTATAGTAAAGGAAACACCATCACGGATGAAGACTTGGAGAAATTATCCGAGTCTCTGCTCATTAAGGATAACAACAATGCAAACAGATATATCACGCTGAATTTACAGAAACAGACAAGTAGCAGCAGTACAACAGACGATGCGCCACAGCCGTAAGTTCCTAGATTATAAATGAAAGGCTTTAAAATTTCCATGAATTTGAAATATGATACCGATCTGCAGATTATTCACGGTGAACGCAAATGCGTATCAAGTTCCCACAGTTGAAAGAGTGATATCGATCTATGACAATTATAAGCCGGAAACTAATGTAAATGAACACATAAGCCCGCTACAAAGGCAGGAAGAGAGTCTCCTAGTAGATACGTTCCTTAGTACAAACGTAATGTCCGCTGCTATGAGATTTCTAGCGGACAAAGGGCACATCCGGAAGGATTACTATGAGTACAAAGACACATTAAGAAAAATATGGTTTAATCTGTTCTCTCGAGGACAAGGAAAGATTGGTAGCTCAGGTTTCGAACATGTTTTCATGGCCGAACTTAAGAATGCTCCAACTGGTGGTACCGAAGTGGTCGGTTTACATAATTGGATTTATTATAGTAAAGAAGAAAGCAACGGGAAAGCAAATTATCACGGATACTTGAAAAAAGTCGACCTCGGGGATGTAAGTCGCTTAATTTCTTCAAGATTATTCCAAGATGATTTTATTTTTTATAAGTTCNAAGAAGAAAGCAACGGGAAAGCAAATTATCACGGATACTTGAAAAAAGTCGACCTTGGGGATGTAAGTCGCTTAATTTCTTCAAGATTATTCCAAGATGATTTTATTTTTTATGAGTTCTAAAGATTTTTCTGAATGCAATTGTTTTTTTCAGAATTTTTCAAGATGCTTATAAGATTATATTTTGTAGTTTATTTCTTATCGTGATCTTGATCTTGAAAAAATGCATCTTTTTTCTATATTAGATCATCAATGAAAAATATGTACGATGAATGCCATTCCATTCTAAATGCTTATTATCATTCCCACAATAACAGTTGCATACCTTTTCTTTTGTAGAATTTTATTGAAACATATGACTCACATCACGCAAAAAACTTGCATACTAATCATGTTTGTGTACGTTTGTTTCTATAGAAAGGTTCTATCGTCAAAATACGGACAAAGTATAGCGGGTATGATAAACCAGTGACGACTATATTCGTGGGTACTTCGCCTGAACTAGAGATGGCTCTGTACACTGTATGCTTCTATGCCAGACCGGATGGAAATTGTCCGGTGTCTCTTGGAGGAACGAGGTTCAACATCGTCACCCATAAATTTAAATATCGAGGAAACGACCTGGTAGGGACAGCCTATCCAGAAATATAAGTTTATCAGAATAAATTTGTTTATACTTCTGATAAAATAGAATATGTAGCTTCTTGATACGTTCGAAAGGGGGCAATTAAAAGATGACATTGATACTAATGTGACGTAGGAAAATAATAACAAAAATGACAGGGAATGCTAGTGCATAAAACATTCTTCAATTTAGATAATTTTATATAATAATGCATTTTCTTAAGAATAAAATTTATACATCATTGCAGTGAATAAATAAATTTATAATCTTAAAGTCTGTTTGTAATACTTACGATATTGACAATCTCGCGTAAACAGATAATGTCGAATACAATCAGAAGAAAGAGTAGGAGCAATAAGTATATTGAATATTGCGATAGGAAACTAGTAAGTAGTTGAATGGTAGATTTCGTAACGAGAGCAAGCATGTATACGGCAGCACGAACATTTTATAAAACCAGATACACGTCTTCTCAATGGATAAATAATTATCCAGCTGCGAAGTGCATAAATTATCGATTAAAACTGTGGACACGATCGTGTCATGGTGGAAACGACTACGGTTACAGACCGAAACCACAGAGACACTTTGAAGGTATTTCGAATATTCTTTCCTTTAGTTTTTCTTTTTTAAAGAACAAACAATAAATTTCTTAACGTTGTGATGAAAATGTAACATTCGAAACTGCATTAACTTTGCATAATTAAAATTTGTAAACTAATGATCAAAATTTCCGTATAGCGTCGCTAGTGACCATTAATGTATTTCTTATAATTGTACTCTCAAATTGAATAGAAAAATGCATATTTTTATACAATAAATCAGTCCTACCTTATACATATCTTCAGGTTTTACTAATCCTGCCTCCAAGATGAACATAATTATCCATTACACAATCCAAGATGAAGAATAATTATGTTTATTGTTAAATTAAAAATCCTTACCTACGTGTATTACGCATGCGTAGCAAATTTTAAATTAAAATTCACTATTTCCTTTTTTAAAAAATATTTTTGAATAAAATAAAACAGTTATTTAGAATAATTTTAAAGCGGGTGGATAGATATTTGATATGCTAATCTAAGAGAATGATAAGAAACACGACTGGAAGAGTTTTTATTATTGCGCAATCAGATAATATAATTTCACAATAACGCGAAGATAATTTACTACTTTATGTTTATAAGAAACGAGCCATTGATCGTGAATTCATAATTTTTTCTTACATTTTTAGTACCAAATGAATATTTCAAAATCCGATCGAAGAATAGCAATTTCTATAGGCTGGTTACCGCCTATAGAGAATTTGGTCATAAACAAGCAAACATAAATCCTATCTCGCCAGAAAAACCAACACCCTTGGTGGAATTGGAACCAGAGAGATATGGTTTAAATATGAAAGATAAAGTTTCTTTCGAGGGCATTTTAACAATGGGTAAAAAAGAAGGAACTGTCGGAGAAGCTTTAAAATTTCTACACCGAACATACACTGATTCGATAGGACTGGAATTTAATTATTTGGAGGTAATAATTGACTAATGAACAAATCCGAAGCAATCTTCCGTTAAAAGTAGCTTAAATATTAATGCTTATTTCTTTGTAGAAAATCTATATAAGTACCTGATTTCTATTAATGTCTACACAGACCGAGGAAGAGAGGGAATGGTTCGCGGAAACCGCAGAAAAATGTTTAATGGATTCTTTAACGGACGAAACACGAATAGCCATCGCGACAGAAATGCTGAAAAGCCAAACTTTCGATCAGTTTTTAGCCATTAAATTCGTGAGTTTTAAGAGGTACAGTGGCGAGGGTGCCGAAAGTATGATGGCCTTCTTTCATGAATTTTTCGAACTTTGTGCCAATGGTAAATAACGATCTAATTGAAGAAAGAAGAAAGTCGACTTGGAGTTATAATTTAAACTTATTACATTACAGATAATTTAAAATACATCGTACTTTGTATGCCTCATCGAGGTCGATTGAATTTTCTCACAGGAATGCTGAATTTCCCATTGGGAAAATTGTTTCGAAAGCTACAAGGATACTCTGAATTTCCGAATGATGTAATCGCAACTGGAGACGTGATCAGTCATTTCGTATCTTCTACAAATCTTAACATCAATGGGAAAATCCTGCATGTAACAATGTTGCGTAACCCTTCACACTTAGAGGCTGTGAATCCTGTTTCCATGGGAAAAACTCGAGGGCTGATGCAAGCCGTTCAAGATGGTGCATATGGGGAAGATATAAACAGTCAATGGAGCGACAAAGTGTTAAATATTCAAGTACGATAATAGATCTTACTCGGATAAAATTTAAATTGGAATGCTAAATAAATCGTTGTCTTAATTTCTATGTTAGATTCACGGAGACGCAGCTTACGCTGCTCAAGGTGTTGATCAAGAATGTTTGGCATTATCCGCGACTCCTCACTTTGAAATAGGTGGAACAGTTCACTTGATTGTCAATAATCAGTTAGGTTTTACAACTCCAGCATCTAAGGGTAGATCGTCGAGATATTGCACGGATCTAGCCAAAATGATCTCTGCTCCGGTGATCCACGTGAACGGAGATGATCCTGAGGTGCACGAAAATGAATTTCAATTTATTCCTCTATATACACATACAAAACAAAACTGTTCGATTATAAAATACCGTAGATGGTCGTCAGAGCTACCAGAATAGCTGTTAAATATCAGCGGAGATTTCGAAAAGATGTTTTCGTGGATCTGAATTGCTTTAGAAGATGGGGCCACAATGAACTAGACGATCCTACCTTCACGAATCCTATTATTTACAAAATTATACATAACCGTCCGTGAGTATTTATTTATTATATTCGTAAAGTGTATCGACCAATTTATTTCATTTTTAATTAGATCGATACCAGATCGATATTTGGACAAACTGGTAAAGGACAACGTTCTTTCAATGACGAAAGCTAAAGATATTATTAAGAATCACAATGCAAAATTAAATCAAGCTTTAAATGAAGTGGATAATTATATTCCAGAGCCTGCATATTTTGCAGGCCTGTGGAGTGGAATACAACAGGCTGAGGCAAATGTGACACAATGGAATACGGGAGTTGATTTAAACTTATTAAGGTTTATTGCCGAAAAAAGTGTTCACGTTGAAAATCACTCGGTGAGAACATGTTATACGTTAAATACTATTCGGTTTTCTTCATTAAATATATTGTTTTATTACAACAGACAATTCATGCCAAATTATTAAAAAGTCACATTCAACCTCGATTAAACAAAGCAGCCAGTGGTGAACATTTGGACTGGGCCACTGCTGAAGCATTGGCAATCGGAACTTTATTGTATCAAGGCTATAATGTTAGAATAAGCGGAGAAGACATAGGTCGTGGAACATTTTCTCACAGGCATGCCATGCTTGTTGATCAATCTACTGAAGGTATTTATAAAGTATTTCCAATTGAAAGTTAAGAAGAGTCTTACTGTTATTTACGATTTTAGATACATATATTCCATTGAATTCTATGGTTGAGAATCAAACAGGAAAATTAGAGTTAGCCAATAGTATTCTATCAGAAGAGGCAGTTTTAGGCTACGAATATGGCATAAGTATAGCCATACCAACTACCTTAACTATATGGGAGGCACAATTTGGAGACTTCTTTAATGGAGCTCAAATTATCATTGACACTTTTATAAGTAGTGGTGAAGCAAAATGGATGCTGAGTAGCGGACTGACGATACTTCTGCCACACGGTTACGATGGTGCCGGTCCCGAGCACAGTTCCTGTAGACTTGAGAGATTTTTACAGCTCACTGATAGCAATGAAGATAAACCTGATGGTGATAATGTTAATATGCAAGTGGCAAACCCCACAACACCGGCTCAATATTTTCATTTATTGAGAATTTATTTTTCCTTATTTAATTTAAAATAAAAGAAATAATACTCTAATAGGAGATGACAAAGTGGAAAAATCAAATGTGACTAAAGTGATATTTGTAAGTGGGAAACACTATTACGCTCTTGACGATTTCAGAAAAAATACAAGCCAAAAGAACGTAGCAATTGTTAGAATTGAAAGTTTATGCCCCTTCCCAGTACAAGAGATATTGCAAGAAATTAATAAATATACATGTGCAAAAAGTAAGTATAAAAATGTTTAAATGTACATCTAATATATCTCTAAATATTGATGAATATTTTCTTCAGCTTTTATATGGAGTCAAGAAGAACCACGAAATATGGGAGTATGGAGTTTCATTAAGCCACGTTTTGAAAATTTATGTGGCAAATTAGTAAGTTAATAATTTAAATAATATGTATAACAACTCGTATTTACAAAAATAAAATTATGACTTACAGTTAAAATACAGCGGTCGTAAATGCATGGCTGCGGCAGCTGACGGTGAAGGAAAAGTACATCAACGAGAATCTCAGGAAGTTAGTATGAGACCTTTCAATATGAAATGAATTTCATGTTGTATTGTATATTTTACTCTGTTTTATTTGTATACATGATTCAACTGCCAAAAATCACATTTATTTGCGTAACGTCATTATATATATATATATATATTATATGAAAAAATAAATTATTCACACGTCATTGAACGATATTTATTGTAATGCATCGATTTAGTTATACCGATAAACTATATTTCTGACATTAATGTACTATCAAATGCAAATTTTTGAACAATCACACGTTCGAAAATTATATATTTTACCATTAATTTAACATGATTTTCCATCAAAATTACGGACAATGATATGGGGAAAAGCATGACTCTTCGATATCATTATTTCCAACGTTTAACATTCTAAATAGTATCTTTACAATTTCTTGAAGCAAAATATTATTTGTCTAAATAGTTTCTTCTTTTTGGAGAGATAGCAGCAAAATTAAATGCCAAGTAACCTAAAAAGCTAAATTTACGTTATAACAAGACAATTAGTGGAATCAATCCTTATTGATATCTTTTGCATTTAAACGTTCATGTTCTTTTTTTATAAGATCCTTCAATTCGTCCTGAAAAATAATTGATTTAAATAAGATATGTTTCTCAATGTTCAAAAATGTAAAAATATAGTTCAAATTAATTCAATGAAACATACACCCCAACCCAATCTGTCAGCTAATAATTGACAACCAGTATCACAGTCACCTAACCAGGCAACATCACGACCACCATGAGAACTTCGTGTATCAAAAATCAAACCATGACGTAATCCCAAAAGACGTGATAGGCGATCTTGCATACCTACTTTATCTTTATTGATCAGTAAGCGTGGACAGTTAGGTCGCACTCTTTAAAGGAATTAAAATTGAATAAATAAACAAGAAATATAAACAAATTTTATAAACTGAAAATGTAAATAAATATTATAGTAAAATACACATTTTTAGTGCATATAACTAATGTAATATACTGTGTTGATTATTAACATGCAATCTGAATGGAATATGATGTTAAAAACAACATGGTACTTATAATCAATGTATACCTGTCTACTAAGGATGCAAATGGTTGAACAACCAAACTTGATCCCATAATTATCAAAAGATCTGCTTCGGTAAAATCTCGATCGGCAAGAAAATGAAAACGTTCTGGTAACATTTCTCCAAAAAACACTATATCAGGTTTTACTACACCCTCGTTACATTCTTCACATTTTGGTACAATACCTTCAATAATTTTTTCTGAAAGCAGATATTGGATATCAGAACAGGTGAACAATTATGATAGTGATTATCTTATTTTAACGTTGAATAACAGATAAAATGAAAAGGATGATACCTTTCATCCATGGAAGAGTATAAGGTGCTCCACATTTAAGACATTTGCCAGTATGAAATGTACCATGAGCTTCTACTAATTTTTCAGGAGGTAAACCAGCCATTCTTTCTAATGTATCAATATTTTGTGTATAATGTCTCAAGAGTAATCCTTTTTCCCATAAAAGACGAATGAAATAATGGCATGGTGTAGGCTTAAAACCTTCAGGTAACAATTCTCTTGCAAGCATGAAAAATGGCTCAGGATTCTTCATAAAGAAATCTAATTCAAAAATAACTTGAGGATGAGATAAATTATATTTTCCTAAATTGTGATAAAGACCGCTTGATGGTGACCGAAAATCAGGAATTCCTGCAGCTAAAAATACATACAAATATAGTTTACGTTGAATATAATCAACCTTTATAATTCAGACTTAAATATGTTTATAAAAACTCACACGTGGAGATACCAGCTCCAGCCATAGTAATAATTTTGCAGTTTTCATTTTCCTTTATATAGTCTATTATTCCATCTATGCTAAGTTCACGAAGAACTTTTTGCTGTGACTGTTCGTCATAACTTGACGAGTCAAAAAGTTTTAACTTTTGTGTTAAATATTTACGAATTTTTTCCATACCAAATTCTTCTACCTCTTCTTGTTCTGAAGAACTATTTGCTGCTTCTTCATTTGATGGTTTATCTAATACAATTAAATAAATTATAATGTTAACAATATAAAAAATACTTTTAGGGATAAATGACTTGTTAACACAAAAATATGAAAAATAAATACAAGTCTTCGATTCTAGCGTATGTTTATATTTCATGACTGTCTAATTTCTATTGGTATCGCAAAAATATATAAAGCAACACTGAATTTAAAACAAAAGAACATTCGAACAAGTCACTTAAATTAATACGTTTTACTAACTACAAACATAATACATAAGTATAAATTTTCGCCAAAGATGTTGAACAATTAATTGCCTTTGACAATTGATTAATGAAAATACGGTGTACGAAAACATTTTGAATGGTTGCAAACACACATCGTGATGTAACTATAGTCGGGGACATAGAGCGCTGACATACATTATTGTACGTAAACTGCAAACTCTATGAACGTACATTACAAGCAACATACGTTAATTTTTCATTTTAGAATGCATGTTAGAATTTAGAACATATTACAACGCATGTCATTTTAACGTACGCATGCTTCAAATGGCAACATACGTCAAAATTGACACACATCGAAACATACATTGTTTCAACGCTTCTATATTCCCGGTCTATAATATCATTTAATAAAGACAGATGGTATTTAACAATTACCTAAAATTTGATAATAACGTGCAAATTTAAGTATTCCGTGACTATGGCGATCAGCATCGGACAATAATTTCTCTTAATTCATTTAACCATTTTATTTAATTAATAAGATTCCAAATTCTTATGGAAGGCGGTTAACCTCTATTATTATATGTTTCACGTATATACGTTGTGTTACTATATACGGTGTTATTATGTTATAACAAATGCATATAATTATTAAAAACATGTAAAGAGAACGATAAAAATTATGTAGTAAAAATATAAATAAAAATTATAAAATCCAAAATTTCAATGAAAACTAATTTTTATGTTTAAAAATATATGTATTAAAACAAAAGATTTCATTTCATCCCTTTTAAGAATGTAATTCGAGAAAAATATACATGGTATAAAATAAAAATTGAATTTTATTATATTGGATAAATGACAGTTTGAAAACATTACCCTTTTCCGTGTCATCGTTGTGTTCAGACATGTTTCTAAATTCGTATAATATCCTCAACTAATGTTACGCAAAATTATTCTATATTATAGCTGTCACACGGAAAAATGATATTATTTATACATTCACTTGAATACGCGATTACAATAGGTTATCGAAGTAACTGACATTCGATTAAATGCATAGAGGTAATGCTTAAGGATTTTATATTTTGTTTCTTTATTATATCGAATGATATCTTTAAAAATTATGATCAATACTCATAGTAATTATTCCTAGTGAATATTATAAATAAAAATATAAAATTTTTATTTTGCAACTAACTTAGATGATATTTCTAGATAATATTATCTGATTAATAAATGCTATATTATGATAGGATCTAGCTGGATGGTGGGGATAATATTTTTAAATGAGCAAAAATTGATTTTTTCATAAGCAAATTGAAATGAATAGCAAATGATTGCAAATACTATTGAAAGTGACTATTATTTTATAGTAACTGTAATAATGAAATTTATTTTAACTGCTATTTCCAAAGAATCTTCACTCTTGCTAGGATTACATTGTCATATGTGATTTAAAATTGGTATTTTAAAATAATTATACTTTTTATATATTAAGACGTTTATTTCCACCATAAATATTATAAAATATTAATAATATTTGTAAAATTTCAGTCATATTACTGGACTTTCTTGGATGCATCAGTTCCCAAAACCTTACGTCTTTGAGAAAACATATGTAAATACATTTGTGGGAACACTATAACACATAAAAACCAAGTAATTATTGTATAACTGATATGTGGTACAGACACAGCAATTATGTTTGAAATACTTACAGGGTATATATGATAACATAAGACACACCATTATAAAATAGTAACTAAATATAAAATTCCATGTGTTAGGGAGATTATAACTCCAAGCTTCTGGATGAGAACTTGCATATCTTACAGCTGCATATATGCATAACAATTCTCCAGTTACACCCAATGGATACAATATAATAAACAATGTATATCTATAACAATTGAAATATTTCAATTTCGAACGTTAAAAATATTGATATGATTGATTAAATAAAAAATTAAATTATATACCTTAGCCATGTGAGAAAGTAAGGAACAAATTGATTGAGATTTGTAAAGTAATATAAATATCTAATAATTTCTGTTATTGACCATGCTAGGATGAGTAGTGGAAGACCAGGTGATGATGCTGCATAACTATATGGAGTTGCTAATAATATTCCACTTACAACTATAACACGACTTGCAATTTGGATAGTTGTAAGTAGAGCATTTGATTTAACTAAACCAATTAGTACATGGACTACCTATAATGAAAACATTTTTTATTATTTCGCATTTTAAAAATAAAGTCAAGTTAAACATTAATGTTTACCTCCAAAATAGCAGCATGTTGAAAAATAATAACAAGCCATTTAACATTTTCCCAAAGATTTCCTTCTACTGTAGAAGAGAAATCACTTGCTAAAAACTTATAAAGTATATAACTCCAACTGTAAATATACAAAATTTTATAAAATATATGTAAAAATATTTTTTATCTCATGATCTCTTTTATCTGTTAACATTAAACACACTTTTTTAATTAATTTAAAAGTGACAAGTATTGAAACAAAAATGATAAGTAACATTAAAAGAAATTATACCAATTAAATATTTTTTTATATCAATTTATGTTAATTAAAGATGTGTCAGTAAGTAACGTTTAAAGAAATTATATTAATTAAATGTTTTTTTTTTATACTCATTTGATCACGATTTATTAAAAATAATAGTTAATATTTACCCAAAAACTTGTAATAGATTATAACTCTTCAAATATAATGTACCAACGTTGCTTGATTTTTTCGACTTCATATTTGTACTTTTTTATTGCAGATCTTAGTTACAATAGTAAAAATTATTTGCTACTACTACACCCTCTCAACTTCATAACTCACCATACGTACGTCAACTGACGAAATCATATGCAGCACATTATAAGTAGTTCTTTCTTTCAACAGGAACGTACCTATTAACGCGATGAATGGGAACTGAAGGTAAATTACCGATTCAATATACTTGTTTTTCAATAATCGATTAATAGCAAAGTTGAAACAAAATAAATTATTTCGGATATTCCCAAAAATTTATTACATTAAGAAAAATTTTATTTTCACAATACGAAAAAATAAATATTACTTTAAATAATACTGATTATTTTATTTTGAAAACTTTCCCAAACCAATTTTCAATTATGAACGAATTGAAGCACATACTAATTTACATTTACATTAATGAACATTCACAAATATTAAAAAAAAAAATGTATTCCAATATTTATGAATAAGAATTATTCGAATGTAATTTACATATTTATTCTTTAAAAAATAATTTTTTGGAACTATGTTTTGACCAAAACATATTAAAAGATCATATAATGTTTTTAAAATTAAAGGCAACATTATATTTTATGTACTTTCGCCATTAATCATTTAAATATTAACTACATACTTTATTCATAAGATCAAAGTTCAAAACGCCATAATGAATTTCTAAAGTTGAAATTTATACAGTTTAATACTGTTTACTAAAATGAAACATACTCTTTGGAATTAAGTTATTATATAATTTTTCTATAAATAACACACGTATTATATTTTTTCATAATAAATATAATTTATTCCTAATATAGTTAATTAATATTAATTTTTTCAAACTTTCCCATATTTTATTTAATCGCTAATTCAATTCTTGGTTAAAAAAAGTTATTATATATTTACATATTTAAGGATACTTTTAAGTAATATAAATTGCAAATGATAGAAGATTATAGACTACTTGATTCGTATGATGAAATTAAAACATCGTTAACGTTTCATTAATCGTATATAAGATTATTGTGGACTAAATTATATTAAATAATTACACTTAATAACAGAAATAAATTATTATAATATTGTTTTAAATATCAAATTTTTTTAATAATTATTCAGTGAATGTTTCTTTTAGAATAAAGCCGGTAAACATGTAAAATCCGTAAATCGGAAATTTATTACCGAAAGTTATATGAAAGTAAAATTTGTATATAATTATTTACCATTTTTAATTTTATCACAATTATCAGGTCTATAATGCTTTAGTCAAATATAGAGAATTCATATAACTTTTTTAAATTACCTTTCAAGTATATATTCAAGATATTTGATAACCTGCCGATAATATTGTATTATTAATGTTCAACGTGTATCATAGTTAACTTACCATTTCAGTCTATTATCAAGTGATAAACAGTGGATTCAAACATTTTTATATTATATATAAAGGATGTTTAAAGATATAATGATTCAGGGGATAAATTTTCGAAGATACCTCGAAGCAGTGAAAAGAATTACGGCATTGAATAATCGCCATATTAGTAGTAATTGCAAAACATTTATTTGCAGTCCTGATGTAAAAGTGGCAAAAAGAAATGGGCTTCCCATTGTTGCCTTAGAGTCAACAATTATAACTCATGGGATGCCCTACCCTGACAATTTAAAAACAGCTATTCAAGTAGAAAACATTGTCAGGAAGAAAGTAAAAATTTTGCAAATAATTGGAAAGAAAAACAAACAATTGGTTACATTATTTATATCATTTTAGGGCGCTATACCTGCAACTATAGGAATTTTAGATGGCCAGATACATATTGGTTTAAATAATGAACAATTACAAATACTGGCTAAACCAGATTCTACTAAAACTATTAAGTGTTCATGCAGAGATATATCAACAGTTGTTGCCCAAAAGTTCAATGGTGGAACAACTGTCAGTGCAACAATGTTAATAGCAAATTTATTAGATATACCTATAATGGCAACAGGAGGTATTGGTGGTGTTCATCGTGGAGTAGATATGACTTTTGATATTAGTACTGATTTAATAGAGCTTGGCCGTACTCCTGTAGCTGTTGTTTGTTCTGGCATTAAATCTATATTAGATATTGAAAAAACATTAGAATATTTAGTTAGTATATTTCTTTTTTCATAAAAGATTATTGTTATTATTATAGTCAAGATTTTTAATTGTGTCAATTTATAGGAAACTCAAGGAGTTCCAGTTGTAAATATAGGTAAAACAAATTATTTTCCTGCATTTTACTGCATTGAAACATTTCAGAAAATAAAAGTACCACATAAAGTATCAAATGCAGAAGAAGCAATGGGAATTATTAAAGCACATAGAGAATTAGGTTTTAAAATGGGATTATTGTTTACTGTCCCTATTCCTGAAGAGTATGCATTAGATTGCGAAGAAATGGAATTAGCTATATGTAAGGCTTTGGAAAATGCAAAGTGTAAAAATATAAGCGGGAAAAATGTCACACCATTTTTACTAGAAGAGATAAATAAAATTACTCGTGGCCAATCCCTTCGTGCTAGTATGTAAATAAATCTACTAATATAAAAATAAAAAAAAGACACATAAAATAGATGATTTTTATTTAATCTTTATATTTCTAAAATTGACAGACATGGCACTCATAGAAAATAATGCAATGGTAGCAGCAGAAATTGCAGTGAATTTAGCTAAGAACATAGGAAAAGAATGAAGATTCGAAGAAAAGAATTTTGAATGAATTTCAAACGTATTTTGAAGTCAGGACAAAATCTGGTATGTAAAACAGAAATATTTATATATCCTAAGAAATGTACAAAATTGTTCATTTTGTCTTCATTGTGCAATTTATGTTGTAGGTTGTAATTGGTGGATCTATAATGGATACTGTATGGTAAATAAAGGAATCTGAGACAGAAGTGAGTCAAGTCTTAAGTCAGAATTATACTAAATAACCAATTTTCCTTGTATTCATATTTCAGAGGAGTTATAGAACGTTTAACAGTATTTACATACAATTACGACCACATAGGTTTTATGTACATTTAAGAATATTGAATAACACGAACTCATAGTGTAGTATGGGGAAGAGTGGTGTGATATAGTAATATAGTATAAAAATCATAAAATATGATTAAAGCCAAAGTTAAAAAACTATATTCATGCAATATATTGAAATTAAAATACGAGATAGAATATCTTTCCAAATTAAATTTCTCTATGTTATTTAAATATTCGTACTAAGATCAAGAACGTATTATAGAAACATTCTCAAAAAAATGTTAAGATAAGCGTTTTCCGTTGTGCATAATAATATGCATGATCATGAAAATAACAAACGCGTTTTATATTCTAGTTACACTTTTTCCCATACTTAGCTACGGTAGTCCTATTGGGTTTACCGTGTACGAAATAACGTACATACCATATCTAACCATTTACAGATACAGTAAATTGGGTTTCTTAAGCAGGCACTATTCAAAGCTCCCTCTCTTTCATTCATCTCGATATACATGTTACATTTAAATATCAATCAGTTACAAATTACTACACATGTTGAACTTTTTTAAAGCCTTTTTCATTATGGGATAATTATTCATTGTTGTCTGGATATATGACTAAAACATAGAGATACGAGTTTTCCGTTCATTTAACAAGTACACGATTTGATAATTGAACGAATCGAAGGAACGAATTAAAACGTGAAAAACAGTATATCGTCTCTCGTTTAGCCAAAAGTTTTTTAAAGCTTATTCTAATTAAAGGTAGCGTGTAGGTCTTCACTTTTGGGCGGCTTGCAGTAACATAGTTGCCTTTCTAAATGATCAGTTTAGAAATCAATTAACGCTATCTCTCGTATGTTTTACATATAGTATAATCTTATATACATTTAGTGGCAGAGGCTGTATGTCTGCGAGGTGTAAGCTTTCATATTATTATTGTAGCTTAGTACATTCAACGATAACTCGATGGCCTGATTAAGAAAGAACCCTCGATTACCTGGAATGCAATTTCTCTCCTCTCTTTTTTTTCTTTCTCTGTCCTATTTTCCTTTTCTTTTTTTTTTTTTCTCTCTTTATTAACGATTAAAAATCATGCATGATACGAACCAAAAGAAAACATATACGTATATATTCAGAAATGTATGTCGTTACCAACACGCGTTAATGAATGTGTCGTGTAATAATGGCTTCTTTGGTAGTAATCTACACGGTATAACGTACAGTGCTAAGAATACCCTGTTGTCCAGACTGATATAATTACGAGAAAGACAAAAGATTCAAATCTGAAGTCTAACGATGCCGCGTAAATTGTGTCCTGATAGTCTCATAACTTTCGTTCACGTTATTCTAAACAATAGTAAAAGAAACGATGTCTCGATATATGTACATATATCGTTGAATCATGTGCAATGGATTCTGGCTTTTTCTTAAACAGACGATCGACGCTTAATATTTGACTACCATACACCGCTATATACAGTCTACTAATACGTATATCCATTATCTTTGCATTCGTAAACGTATATAATCCCTAAGATTCGATTAATCCTAGCTAGGAAGCCAATTACTTTGAGTATCGTATTATATTTATACGACTTACTGCACAAATCAATACAGACTACTCGCGCTGCATGTATCGTTTTATATAAAAAGAACTAGGAATTTATAGTCGTTATTCTTATGCGGTGACTTTGTGTGTTTGTCTCTGTGTGTATATGTGTGTCTTTTTTTTTCCCAATGCAATGTTTCGGCTTTTTTTTATATTCTTTTTACCATCGCTAAGTACATATAGCTCGTGGAAAAAACAGATTTCCTATTCATTTTTGTTTTTTGTCTTTTTCTTTTCTTTTCTTTTTTTTATCCTTTTATAGTCGTATTTTCGCAGAGGGAGAATCAGTTTTGTAGTAGTATCTCACAATATTCTCCAAGTAACTATCGCATCCGCGTTAGTTTTCTAACGACTCGTTGGTGAAATTCTAAGGCCGAAAGAAACGGAGAGAAAAAAAAAAGGAAAGTAAAAAAAGAATATAAAGTCGGATTAGAATTAAGTAAAAACGAACGTTCGCGCGGCGATAAGCGATTAACCTTTGATATATGTTATCGGTATGGCGTGTGTGTTGAGAGACTTTTTGATCGCGAGCAACGCGGTCTATTTCATCGTGTAGAAATGTAACCGTGGGCACCGGAACAGATACAACTTTTGCCGCTCTTCGAGTACAATGTATTGTCATTGGAAACGGCGAACAGAAAAGTGGAACACAGCCCTGCATCGTTCGCTAATTAAACACCTGATAACGATCTAGTAACGATGTAACAACCGTGTTCGAATGTTAATTAAAATCGGGTTCGAGGAACGCAAGGAATTGCCACCCTTATGTAATAGCGACGATAGTTACATTTTACACTGTGACATACTACTGGCATGATTCGCGCGGTAAAAATTAGTATACAACGGCTCCGTGTCTGAAACACTCTTTGGTTCGTCTCGATTCAAAGAGAGATAGTTTCATATAGGAAAACTTACTGCTAAAAATAAATCTACAAAAGTAATTGATTATTTTCATCTTCTTTTCTTTTTTTCTCTTTTTTGTTCACCGACCGTGCGAGGACGGAAAGACATATAAGGAATACGCGTAGAAAGAGAATCGAAAGGACACCGGAAGGCGTTCACAGGCCTTCCTTTTCCCCTTTTGTGCAGCTTTGTAGCACTTCTTCATTTTTTTCCGCCTTTTTTCCCCCGATTTCCTGATTTTTCTCTTTTTTTTTTCTTTCTTTCTTTCTTTCTTTCTTTATCTCGCTGTCTCTTGTTCGTTCTTCCTCGGTAAGTTCGTGTCGATTCTCGCTTCACCGGCCGTTGTGTGTCGTCACGCAAAAGGAAATTTATTCTGTTCATCAGCACTTCGGGCCGCTGAAGTCATGTAGACTTTGCACTTTCGGCGTACGATGTCGCGAGGAAAATGTATCTTTAAAATCTCATGTACCCGCTAAACGATTCCACGGCTGGATAGCGTCGTAATGTCTTCGAAGGAACGGAACGAGGATTTTTCTTTTTTTTATCGGTAAAATCGGTTTATCGGTGATACACCCTAGCCTAGTCTAGCCACACGGTTGAAATGGTCTCGTCTCGTAGCTAAATAATTTCTATCGTCGTACTATGAAGAGATTACACCGCGTTCTATTCGATACACGACGATTTAACGATACACTTTTCTGGCGACACGTAAAACTTTGAACGTTATTCGCTTATTGTGGGCTGGTGTGCTCGTGAGGTCAGTAGAATCTTTAGAAACCTTAGCTCCGGTCTGCGGACCTATCCTTTAAAAAATGAAGATACGCTTAGTATTGTATATATTTTGATTTGGTCGTTCGTTTATGTTATTAATCTCGTCGTGGTACTCGACTTACTCTCGTTTTAAGCTAAACGCTTTGGTCTCGTGTTATCTATTTTTTTTTTTCGTTTTTTTTTTTATTTTTACTCTTTCTCGTTTTTCGTTTCTTTTTTTTTCTAGTTTTCTGTTTTCGTTTTACCATCTAACGTTCATCGCAGCAGTCTTCCTTAATTACACGACGCTCGGATCCAGGGACGCGAGACCTATCTATCTCCGCGATATAAATGCTCGTTTTGCCTAGCTAAAACGCTCGTTTCACGTTAACGGAATAATCCTCTCTGTTCCGGAGAATTTTCGTACAGGTCATCTACCGTTTCTACCTACCGAGACTAACGAGGCGCCTGTCAATTAACCCCCCGGCTTCTAAAAATATACCGGAAACTCGAGTCAAATCGGGATTGCCGAAATGTCCGACTCTAATTCGATCAGCGAGTTCACGGGATGGATGTTGAATAGAGGAGCAGACGAATTTAACGAAAATAGAGGATCCTTAACGGGGCTAAAATTAACGACACGCCGCGTTCAGTAGCATCGACTTCTCTGCCTAATAGGAAGCAGAATCGGTTACTCAGCGACTTTCATGCTTCTCTATTTCCGTAACTCGAATGGTTGTCAATTACATTGAAAATCGTCGGATAATAACGTCGAGTCGGTTGTTCCGATTATATAACGCATTATAATACCTAATTCGAGCAGGCCTCTAAAAAGGATACGAGGAGGAGAAAGACGTGACGCAAAGCTATCCTACCCTTTCTAATTGCAAACCGAATCGCTTCGGAGTCCCTTTGATCGTGCAAGACTTTATCGTTACGTTATTCTCTATCCGGTAAAGTTAACGATGAAAAAAGTTAACGGTGTCCTTTACGTCTAGGAAAATAAACCTCCCCATCGGGCACGTAGAAAGCACGAGTACTCTGTATCATCCAGCCTGAATGGAAACGGGCAAAGTAGCGGCATCCGACTCGCGGTTCTCCTAAGTGACTTTCTTATCTCTCTCTCTCTCTCTTCCCGTTTTTTTTACACCGTGTATTTATGGTGCGACGGTTACATGGAGTGCTTTTTTTCACGACTTGAAACGTATTCGCATCACGCGTCGACTATGAACTCTCGTAATGAGAGAATGAAACAACGGTTCGCGCGCGCGTTCGGTAAACAACTGCGTGAAAACAAGTTTTTCATTTACCTAACGAACAGAGGTGGAGGAGGAACACGCGGAGGCGGATAATGGGAGAAATATTAACAGTCGTCGGTCCTGAGCAGTCTGAGATACCGAGGCTCGGCGCCTTCCGTCTGGATTTGTTATTTTATCGATTCGGAAGGGGGTCGGGCCTCGTGTTCACGTGGCCGTTCGTTTCGTTACGAAAGAAACGAAAACACCTGAAGAAACGCTCCGAGGATTACGACTTGCGTACGTGTACGACACGTGTACGCGTACCGATGTGCGCGATTTAAGAGCGGAGAAACGAGCTGGGACAGGTTTGCGAGCGTTTTCGTTCCTCGACTATTTCCCGGTATGTAGGGAACGTCGGAAGGATCGTAACGTGCCCGTAAAACGGAGAAACGGGACTCGAAGATCGATCTCCTCCGGCGTGGAGGTTCGATAGAGAAGAGGCCACCGGTTTTATATATTCCCGTAAGGATATTACGAAGCGGGACGTTGCTGGAACAACGTACGATTCGAAAGACAGAAAGGAAAGGAGGAACGAAACAGGAATCTCCCTTCGGATTCGATGGAAACGCCGGAGATAGGTTTACGCGAAAATCAATACGCCGAACGCAATATTCCTCGATACGTCCCTGTAATCCGGACTAGCAACGGTACGCGTCTTTTCCTCTTTCCTGGAAAGCCACCGGGATTTCCTGCTAGCAGTCTCCTTGAATCGCAAACGACGCTATATATACGTTCAGCTATCTTTATTATCTAATCGCCGTGACTGTTCAGACTAGAAAAATTTCCATATTTCATCCGAATGACCTACGATATCGTAATACCGTATATCGCGTTCTCTTATGTAAGAATCCGAAGGCTGATCCGTGTTTTATCGTTCGGTTTCTTATTTGCGTGAGATAAAAAAGCAAATCGTCCTTTATACGGCTTAATTCGCGTGTATACGGAGCCACACATATACGGATAGGCTTACTTATACACGGTGATCTCGGCGGACCTATTGCTCCTGTAGAGGAGACGGTTCGACGTGTTTCGCCACCACTTCCATAGTCAGGTGCGCCTACTTTGACCACCGGCTGTTATACCCGTGCCCGGGCTGCCGCCGTTCGACAGCCACAATCTCCTGTTGAACTCTCGCATCTCGTATTTGTTGTTCCCGTTGCTCTTCTCCCGGTTCCCGCAGTTATGGTTCGCCGAGGTGGGCGTCGTTTCCTCGAGGATCAGCGCGCAATGGCTATTCGTGTCGCTGTCCGCACCGCCGTCCTGCAGGTTGTTCGCCAGCAGAGGATGCCTTCCGGTGTTGCACTCGTCCGTTTGGATCAGCAGCGACGCGTTCCCTGAAAGCCAGTTTTTCTCTCTTTTTAAATTATCTTTGAGATTAATCCTAAGGTTTAGAGCGAACGATTTCGCGGGAAAGCTCGAGGTTTCGGGAGGATAATCGCAGTTTTTTTCCGCCACGGGCTACCTTTCTCTCCTTCGGCTCCATCGAGTCGCGCTGTAATGGCGGTTCTTCGAAAAAGCGAGAAAGCCATTACAGCGGCTTCTCGATTTTTTCGAGAAGTTTGTAGCGATTTCTTTTCTCTTGTTCATCTTCGCGCTTTGTGTTCGGAAGCGTTGCTAAACAACGCTTTTCTCCCTCGGTTATTCCGATTCGTTCCGAATACCCAACGGTTATTTTCAATAACGCGTGTTCGACGTTTACACTGCAGCAACCGTGGCATTTGTAGTGGTATTAACGTTGAGGTTATCCACGTACATCGCTTGCAATCAGTCCTTCTGTTACTCTGTCCCCCTATCAGTCGGCTGGATCGGGTTTATACATTGGAGCTGCGTTGATCGCACGCACCCATGCAGATAACTCTGGCAGATAGCCGAACCAATAATGGCACTTGAATCGCGAGGAGTTGTACAAGCTTCGGGATTAACGGAATAGCAGATAAGACGGGGGATAATCGAGGAAGTTTGATAGCTCGTGGATACACCCTGGAAAGGATCCCGAGACGCTCGACGTTACCGGGAGATAACCGATTCGGAAATACGGTTTTTCTAAATCGGTTTTTCTCCTCCCTTAGTCACCGCGAGGGGAGAAGTAACATCGGGATTTTTATGGTCGTTTAGGGTAACGAAAATGTCACCGTCTTCCCTTTGATTCCCATGCAAACATATCGGACGGACGTTTCCGCGCCGATGGGGAAACCGATATCGCCTTTTCCCGGCCCGTTAAGAGAAGAATTCGAGAGACGAACTCGAAAGGAGAATTCGGCAGTTTCGCGTCCCGATACGTTCGCTCCGAGATCAATTCTCGTATTCTTGGCCGTTGTTTAAAAATTCATCGACCACCAATTACGGACAGGCGTATAAGATTATTTTTAGCTGCACGTGTTTCGAGGATGCAGCGTGCACGCGTTACGGATTCTCTGCCTGACCGTTTCAAGGACTTGGAAAAATGTTCACAGCCCGCGAAGTTTGTCCGACGAGCGAACAAGGTTGCTTCGATGATCGAGAAGTCCGCGAGAGTAATTATTCGCCGAGATTGAAGCTCCGAGCCGAAAAGTTATCCGCGCGAGTGGGATTGAGAAACGACGAGGGAAAACGTTTCTCTCGCTTCTTCTGCGTTTTTTTCCCCGTCGCCGAGGAAATTATCGCGAAGGATTCCTCTTTATCGCGGATAAGAGACGTTCGAAGAAACGAGCGGACAAATGATCGGTTGGAGAAAAGGCGACAGCTGACGCGATCTCAAAGGGACATTCTTCATTCTGTCCCTTCGGCAACGAAAGATCGAGACACCTCGAAGACGTTGCCGGAGGGTTTCGTTTCGCGAAACAGAGGTTCTCTTGAAACCTCGCCGACGTAACGATACGTTATCAAGGTTTTAACATCCGTAGAAGAATCCACGCGGAAGAAATCGATGCAATCTGCTCGATCGGACGGTTTAAACGAATCGGATAGATGGTCTACACGGATAAAAAACGTGATGACAATGGTAGACGTTGAGCAGAATCACTTTTCACGCGGTGATCAGCGCGATACCGGGGTTCTTCTTATCGTTCGCCGGTGTGACCTTTGACTGAAACCTACACACGGCTGCTCGGGCCTAGCTTCCAAGTTTAAATCCGCTTCATCGTTCGTGTAATTACGGGACGGGTACGAGCAGGGCGCTAAATACTTATTATACCGGAGCACGCAATGCCCCAGTTCTTCTACCACCGATCGCGAACGTGCAGAATCAACGTGTACGTGCGGGGTGTATTACTTAAATGACTAGCCCCGACCAAGATCGCCGGTTCAACACAGAATTATGCATTTGCCTGTGAAACGAGCCCGACGTGTTCCCACTTTCGTTCCGTGGCCGGTTTAATGCACGCGGCTCTTCCATGTCGTTAACCCCTTTATCGTTCCATGCCAATTATTTCCCCGGCAATCCCGCCCCGCTCTTCGACTTCTTCGTTAACTTCCCTGCTAACGAATCCCGGCATTGTTATCGGGTTCCTCTAATTTTTCGCCGAATTTCCCCGATGGAAACTGGAGCAACGAATATCCGAACATTCTCGTCCCTCGGGGTATTCGAAATACACGGATAAATCGGAACTCGCGTGTTTCAATTGCAACGATGATACTCCGTCGCGACGTATCTTTCCTGCTGCAAACTGTAAATATATTTATTCGCCGGAGAAATCGCATGTCCGCGGGACAATCGACGCAATCTAAATTTTCTACCGAGCCCTGAACTAGTTTTATCTTCCGCGAATCTCGTTAACCGGCTATAGTTCCGGTCAGCTTCGCGGTATATCGCTCGGTCTCTTGCCAGGAACTGTTCGAGCTTTCGTTTCGTGCTATTCGCTAGCTTCGTTCCCGATTTCTGTTCGCGTACCGCGAGCACGGCCGTGGATAAGCGTCGATAATAAGAAAAGAGGACTGGCAAAAAGATTTCTCTCGCTCCAAATTCCCAGTTTCCCCCTCGTTACGTGACAACGGTGAACCGTGTTCGGTTAACTTCATGCTTATCCAATTACCTCTTGTCAGGTTTTCACTGTTAATCCGATCTTTTCGGCACGCCCCTGCGTCGTTTAAACCGTGTAAGTGCTACTGACTGCGAAGCCGGCCAACTGCGAGAAGTCGATGGAGAAACGAAAAAAGGCAGAGAAAAGGGTGCAGCAGGATTCGCGAACGACCTTAATAAACGTTACGAACGTTCCGCGCGTTTGGCAAACCTAGAAACCTCTGTTCCACGGAGAGGACTCTGGAAAGCCTGCTAATGGCCAAGTTGTACGAAACCCGAGGAAACCGACGTTTTTCCCCCCTGCGAGTTTCCCCAGGAGTGGAAAACTCCGCGGAAAGTTCGGCGAGGCAACACTCGTCGCGCAACCGTTTCCACGTTTACATGGATCGCGTTTTCTTGTTTGTTCTTCGCTTGCCTCGTGCCGTGCAGCGATGTAACCTCGTACGATCCTTCAATTTTCATCTACGGTTTCGACTTCGACCCGTGGCTTCGTTCGGTACAACGATACGTCAAAGAACTCGAGCCCGCGAGAGTAATTACTCGCGCGAGCTTCTCTGTAAACACCGATAGGAAATCGCTCCGTAGGGATTCGCTAGGGGAATTTGTAAAACGGCGACATGGAAAACGCGAATTTTCAAGCGTTACTGTCTGGGGGGATTTGTATAATAAAAAGCGCAAAATTTTCAAGCGCTACGCGTTCAATTTATATTTAGATTATTCTAGCCTTTTACTTCACGCGTGAAAGTCTTTAATTTTCTCAATCGCTTGCCCTAAAATTTGGTTGCACGTAACTTACCGGAAGGAGTGACAGCGTTGGGCAATGTGGTTCGCCGAACGATGCTGCCGTTGTTGGTCGCTTCCGGTATGACTTGCGAGAAGGGCGGCTGGGCAAGGGTGGTCGCCGGCGGCGGTGGTTCCCGAAGCAGGCGTATCTTCTGTATCATCTCCCTTATCTCGTAGCGCAGTATCCCGAGGAAACACAGTTTTGCGAACGCGATCACGCAGAAACCCAGGACGAACAGCAGGTCCGCGGTTTTCCGCAGCCATCGCACCAACGATTCCTCGCAGCCTTTCGCGTACGGTTGTTGACAAGTGTCACTGACGTTTCCGGTGGGCCCGCAACAGGTCTGCGGCCATCGAGCGCCGAAGTCCCTGGGACCGGTCACGCCGCAGCAGGTGAACTCTTTCTGCAAACGGTCCCACTGTTCGCTGAACCGGAGATCCTTCCCGTACTCCATCTGCGACGGAAAATCTCTGTGTGAATTTCTCCTAAGGATTTACGATTAACGCGAAGCTCGCGTGTCTGTTCGCGAACGATAGCGTGAACAACGGTCGTAGAACTAGGAAGTTTTCGGTTTACCTCGAAACATCATCGATTCGAGGATGAACGATGTTTGACGGGGCTAAATTTACGCGTGGCTCGCCGAAAGGGACCGGCCGCGGGTATTTTTACGCCGATATTTTTAGGCCTCGTTTCGATATCGAACCGGTATTTACAAGTTCCGAGATAGACGGACTTTGGTGCCAAGTATGAAGTCCTGGGAACCGATTAAGTTGTCGTGGAATTTTTACCGGATTCTTTTGCAAGAATTCGAGAAGAAAGCGAGTCGACGACGGTACCTGTAGCTGGGTATCAATTAACGCGACGCTTTGTTTCGGTGAGAGGAATATTCGATGATGGATTTTTGAGGATGGAAATTTTGGGATACCCGAAAAGATAATACGAGGCGACCCGATGGTTCCATGCATCCAGGTCGATTATCCGAGGGTACGCACATTTTCCGTCGATTATGCGATCGACCTAGATAAGAACGGGGCTAAGAATAATGACTGCGGATACGAATACAGAAACGAGGTGAAACGGATGAAAGGTTGGAATTGTTAGTAATCCCCGTGACACTGATTTTTCATCGCGACGAGTAACGAGGCCCAGTAAACTAGTTCACTGTTTCTTAATTAGCTACACAAGCCTGTTCGTTCTCAAATATTTCCAAATCCTCGTCGGATTCAATGGAACAGAGAAAGAAATATCTTCTCAAATTTTTCCCTTTCTCGCTATATCGCAATATCCCTTTCTCGGAAATACCGAGGAAATAACACCGTTCAGATTTCTAAATAAATGGAAAAACCGAATTTTTCAAGATGCTCGAGCAGCATATCGAATGTCAAACGGTTTGAGCTTCGGGTTGTTACCATTCAATAACCGGAAATGCCGTGGTCGCGATTAAAATTTGCAATCGGCGATTAAGAATTCAGCGGACATAAACGCTGAAAATAAACGCATTTGCGGAAAGTAAAAGTCTCCGCTAGGAATCGATTCGTTCAAAGTCTTCGCCGACCGAGTCATTATCCTTTTTCGTTGCGAGCTCATCGAAAATGCTAATTTCTCCTTTACTCACTCCGCGAAGTATCCACTTTGATTCTCCTCGGAACGGCGGACCGAGTTAATTGATTTTAAATTAAAAGTCCGTTTTAAAATTAAAGTTCGGTCGTTGCATCTCCCGTTTTTCCAGCACTTCGCGGGATTTAATGTCAAGTGTCAAGGGAGAAGGAAGCTTGGCGATGTAAAGTTTCCCTGGAAACGCGTAAACATCTGTACGCGAGCTTATAAACAGTCGAACGATCGAGTATGACACGGATAATATTCGTATCGTGTGACAAACCTTTGCCCAACGGGTCAGGCGTCGGTGTATCGTTTAAATCACAATGGTAACACGAATGCAAAACATCGCAGTGACGCGTGTACGATTAGAGAAACAGAAGTCACTCTGGTTGTGTAAAAAAATCTAAGTCGCCTTAACATTCGTTCGAACCTACACTCCGGCCATAATCCGCCGATATCTAACGACTGACGTTATATCCTATTCCTCTTGCAGAGGAGATTAAATCGATTTTTTGGCCACCGGTCGACCCTGTATATTTTTTATGTTTATCGATTAAACGGCACCGGGAATAACGTTTCGAGCGGGCACGCGCTTACGTTCGAAGTAGAAGCCGGAAGATCGAGTGAAATATCGTGGACGCGACGAAAACGAGGATCCGAGGAAGTTCGGGAACTCTTCTAACGGCAGAGAAACGAGAAAGCACGATATCGCGTCGATTGGCCGAGTCAGACATCGTCCTATTTATGATTCATCGAAAATTTTTCTGCCAACGCCGAGAATGTTTGGACTCGGTCCCGATTTCGACACCGGGTACCCTGTCCTTTTCACCAGGTCGATACTTCATCGAATGTCACGTAGAAGTGATAAGGGCTGCCACGCCTCCGCCATTCCTCGCTGCTTCCTCGAGAATAGTTATAGCTTTTCTGGACCACGGGAATCGAGTCCTTTACTCCTTTTTCCGCTACTTCTACCCCGCCTTCGTACGATTCCGCATCGAATTCCGGTTGAAAATTATCGCGGCGGTACGACGAGGATTCGACGAGGATTCGAAGAAGAGAGTTTGAGTGAAAGAGGAGTCGAGGGCGGAGAGGCGCGAAGCCTCTAACTTCCCGAGTGAAAGTTTGATCGAACCGGCAGAGACGGTTTAAATTATTCGGACGGACAGGTATGAATGCTAAGACACGCGGTGTGTCGCGGGCCTCGACAATTTCCCGGCCACCTGGACAGCTTTTCTTACGTCCGTCGTTTCTCTCTCTTTCGCACGTTTTCCCTCGACAAAGAACCGAGCAGCTCGGATGAGGTTTGATTTATTCCCTCGTAAGAAATCCATCGCGGGGCTCTTGATCGCGATATCGCCGATTCTCTTATTGCGAAAACGAGCCACTTACGCCTCGTTTAACGACAACGGTCCCCTCGACATACGTATAATAGCCTTCTCGTTCCTCGAGCACGAGGCTCCACTGTTTAGGTCTTCGCACGTTCCTCCGCGCTTTTCTTCGATACGATCGGCAACTGGAAACCAGTCGAACGTTTCCAAAGGACCTATCTACGCGAGCAAACGCCTATCTCCTGCTAATTTCCCGCGTACGGTCTGCGTAACGGTATCCGATGTATTTCATTCCCAGCGAATTACAGCGGAGAAAATGGCGGAATAAAATTCGTCGAAGGTGTGTCCACGATCGATCCGTCCGGCTATTCGGTCTAATAGAAAAGAGGAGAGATTGCTGGTTGCCGGGGATCGGAATTTGATTTGCAGCCTCATCTCGCGCCTCGGATATAAAGTTTCCGCGATGGAAAGACCTTCTAAGTCTCGACGTCCAACTTTTTCTACCTGCCGCGCGGCCACCTTGACAGCCTAAGGTGAAGTTCGCTTGTGTAAGGCGGCCTGGTAAAGTCGCGACGAATCGAAGTTTATTTATAACAAGGAACTTCATATACCAGGGGTATCCCTAACGAACCGCCGATTCTACCAGAAGTTCGCCGAGATAACTTTTGCGTAGCAAATGCTACAAGTCTCTGTCGCAAAATCCTGTTACTATCGATGAAAAATCAAAGAAAATAAACGAAAGCAAGAATAGAGAATGGAATAGAGATTAAAACTACTGACCTGCAATCGTTGTCTGAGAGTGGGCCTGAGTTCGGCGCGCATCCTCTCAAACCGGAAGACCCAGGCGACCCCGATGACGGCGTCGCCGAACAGAAGCGCCAGAAGCAGGACCCAGTAGGCGTTGAGGAGTCTGGCGCTCAATCTCCTCGCCGCTATGCAACCTAACAGCTGCACCAGGCCCAACTGCGTGGCCAATGCTAGATAAGCGTAAAGGGCGGTCGGGTCGAACGCACGGGGCACCCCTGGCACCAGGTACCGGCGTGGATCACCGGTGAATAAAAGTGTTCGTGAGACCGCGGCGGCGAAGCCAAGCGCGCTACCGAGCAGTACCAAGTTACAGGTGTAGATCCAGAGCCGGTAATATCGCATCGCGACGTCCTGGCCACAGTCGGCGCGTCTTTGGGACGTCACCGACGCCGCCGCCTCGTCGGCGACGTACGAGCGATTACTGTCTCTCCTGTTCACCCCTTTGAGTATGTCCTCGTTTATGTTGTTGTTGTTATTATTATTATTATTATTGTTGTTGTTGTTGTTGTTGTTGTTATTGTTGTTGTTGATGTTGTTGATGTTGTTATTGTTGTTGTTGTTGTTGTTGTTAGTTGCAGTGGTGGTAGTGGTGTCGATGGAGTGCCGATGCTCCTGGCTGCCGTCGAGCAGGAATAAGAAAGGCGGCTTCGCGCTGCAGTCCTTGTTCGCTGTCTTTTGGTTGTGCGTCGACTGCAGGGTGACTGAACGTTGCAGCAGCATCACCATCATACTATTGTGCCTCCCTGGTACGCGTGTCCTCGTCGTTAAGGATTATACCGTCCGGATAGAGAATGGAAGCGGGAGCGTGTGTGTTTATCGAGACCGGGGGAGCCTCCTCCGTTGGAGGTGGACGAGAAATGTGCAGTGAGAAACGGCGTGTGTCACGCGAGCCACATTATACGCCCCGACAGTAGTCCTCTGTTTATTGCGGCTTCCCGGCCAACCGGTCTTGCGCTCTTCCTTCTTCCTTCCCTTCTGCTTCTACTTCTACTTCTTCCTCCGTCTACTTCTACTTTTACTTCTTCTACTTCTTCTTCTTCTTCTTTTTCTTCTTCGTCTTTTCTCTTCGGTCTGTCCTCTGTGATCGCGATCCCTATACCGAGAGAAATTGATAGAGATTACGATAACGACGGGAGAGATGTGAATAGCGAAAACCGATCGCTCGCTGTAAAAATAAGCCGACGATCGAACGTTGCGTATACAGGCACGCTTGCACGGCTCGATAGTTTACAGCGAGCAGTCTGTGTTCACCGAGTTAAGGGGATTGTGTTGCCTCTGTGTTAATAGATTGATTAGGACCGATTTGATTAGGGATTACAATGTCCGGACCGACCTATTGTCTGTCTGACTAATACGGCGTACAGTTACTGGCTGATCGAAACAATGAATTACTACTTCCATTGTGTCATTTTTCAATCTCCCCGAATTCCATTCCTTTCTGTGATAAATCGTCCGTATCTCGATGTTCTATCTCTATCGCACGGAATAGTAAACGAATTTTGGCGTCGCGTTGCTCGCTCTTGTCGCGAAATTCGTAAAAATTTCGAAAGTCTGGTTGTTCCTTTGCGAATTGAATTGGAACTGGAGACTGTCGGAGGTCTGTTCGAAGAATAGCATAAGCCAAGGCAGACAAGGAACTCCTCTGCCCGAAATTGATGGGGCTCGTTAGCGCGGTACGATTCGGGGTAAACGATCGAAACAGAAACCGATCGAGTGTCGCCAAAACGGTTTGGTCTTTTGTTCGTTTGTGGTAACAATACGCGCCCCGCGCCGCAGATTCGTGTCAACGATGTAAAGCAATAAAGTTCCCGATAGGGAACGATTTATCTTGCGGAATATCGGACACCGAAGCGTCACAGTTTCCCGTTCGCTTTCTCTCTCTCTCTCTCTCTTTCTCTGCCGGGAAACGAGGGTAGACGTCGAAAATTGATAAAAATATCGGTCTAAAGCGAATGAAACGTGCATCAATAAAGTCACGGCAAAGGGAGGTAATAAAGTTCGCCGATATAAACCCGGCGTGGATATTAGAGGCACGGAATGAAGGAATTAATCCTGAGATTGCCGGGACACCTGGACGGCGGAATTGGGCTAGCAGGGTGCACGTATTTTTCACAACGTCAACGTTTAACAGAGGTTTAGAAAGTTATTTCGAGTCTTCCGATGTTTGCAAAGAAGAAAACGAAGTTTACGAAATTGACATATGGATTCTTTAATACCTTTCTTATTTTCGAGCGAAGAAAAGGAAACAGCGCGTCACGGACATACCAAAAAAGGAGAAGCTGAACTCGATTACCATTTTTCTTTTCTTTTTTTTACGTTACACTCCACTGGTGTTACCATAGAGCCATTGTTAATCCTCGATTTATCATTTGGCTTCGTTTTCACCGATGGACACGAAAGAAAAAAGTAAGATTACTTTATTAAGAAACTCGCAGATGTTTTCGATCTTCTTTCTTTACGAAGCGACATTTTTTAAATTTCGAAATACCTTCACATTGCAGAAGTCTGTTTGTAATCGCTGATCTACCGAATTAAAAGATTCTCGGACCGTAACTGGCTAAGTTTAATCCAGCGAGAGATTTCTTAAAGATACCAATTTGTGTCGCGATTTTATCGCGGCGAACTTTCAAGCTCTCCGAGCTTCGAAGGATGTCTTTTGCACGATGTGACGAAGAACACGCACGGAACTGCATTATCTGATGCACAGGGGGCGTCGCACAGATAAAGCAGAGAGTAATTATTAGCCTTCATCGTGATAGATCAAGCTGGAACAACATTGTACGCGGTGAAACGGCACGAACGGGTCACTAGCGTGTGTCTCGCTAAATTGTATTTCTTTCTGACAGTTCTAGCGTGCAATAGGCAATTCTATTATCGATCTCCCTTAGACGGCCAGTCATGTTGCGTCGTGTTCCCTTCGTGGGTGAGAAAGAAACGGACGAGAGCGAAATGAACGAAACGGAACGGCACACGAAGAGGAAAAGTAAACATGCTGGTACGAAAAGCATCGCCGATGAAAATTGCAAACGAAAGGTATTCTCTGTCTGGTATACCAGTAGTCGCTAGATTCTAAAACCTACGTTGAAATTGTACATCGTTCTCCGCGTTTCTTCGTTCGAGAAACGAACAAAATTCTATCCCGTATAAAACAGTCTCGTGAATTAACACTTGCTCCGATTCGATTTATCCTGTGTCGTTGTTTCGGATTATATTTAAACAGACTCGCGGAGATCGCTGTTCACGGTAGGAAGTTTCCCATCGTCATCCACAGAGGCTGTTCTTCAACGTCTAATAAGCGGATCCGTTGCAGGGCGGAGAAATATGACGCAGAGCCGGGAATTTTTCAAAGTCGCCAGAGGGATAATACCGTCGGATAGATTGGAGACGCAGCTACCATCCGCCGGTTATTTTTAACAGAAATCATATCAGCAACAGCAACGGGGATCGCGTTTCTTATTAGTCGGCTTACGTCATGCCGGGTTACTTTTCGTTCGGTCGGAATTAGAGGGAACGACGGCCGCTCACGCGAGAAGGTGAACCAAGGTACGCCGAGAGGCGTAATGAATGTTCTTTTTTCCCTTTTTCTCTTTTTTACAAAGTACACAACGCGCGAATAGACGGGAGAGATAGGATCGTGGGACGAAATGTCGCGGCTCGATCATCGTCGTGAAACGAATTCATATCAACAAGGTATTTATAGCGACAGGGATGACATATAAGGGATGTGACATTTAGAACCGACGGAATCCGGTTAAATTGTTCCACGTGCATTCACGATGTTGCCGGATGATCGACCCTTCGTTACCTGATAGCTTCTTTCCGCCGGCAATCCTCCGCTTCGGTATTCATCGTTCTATTGCTCCTCGACCCGAAAACTCGCTGATGGTAAATACGTGCAAGGTGTCTATCCCGTTAATGAGAATTTTGCTTTGAAACCGTTATCGATTCCCGGAGCCGCGCATATGAATTGCAAATGCCGATGAATGGATACGGAAAAGGAAAGTGGATGTTTCGAATGTACGCACGGATTGTGCATCGCGTGAACGCGAAGCGGTTTACGCTTAAGTTTCCTTCGCAGGAGACGTCAAAGAGGATTGGCTATTTTATTATTCCAACGCGAAGCGGAAAATCCGAGTCACGTGTCTTCGTCCGATTGCTGACAGAGGAATACGCTTGGAACGCTTTTTGCTAGACGCTTTTTGCCGCTTCCGTTTAATTACTTTGGCTGGTTTGGCGCCGCGTTTACATCTTTCGCTCCTCCGTTGCGCTGCGAGTCTCGTTATTGTCTCGACGTTTCGACGAATTTTATTTGAAGCTTATTCGCCGTAATTTCCCGTTGCAATTACAGAAATTAACTCTTCTTCTTTCAGTCGAGAAGATACGTAAACTCGAGATGGTCGAACCTATTTAAAGCATCTCGAAAGCAGAGCTCGCCAGCGACGAAGACCGTGTCGGTGGAGCAACGTTCAGAACGATCGCCGGATGAAACGAAGTCGGGGGTCTGATTGGGAGAAACAAGAGATCGAGAGAAATGGGAAACGTGACAGAAGGTCCGAACGGTGCACAGCTGAATTAACGGGTTCGAATTCTTGGCAGAGCCAAGAAAATGCAGGCACGTAGTCACGTACGGTTGGGAATCACTGCACCAGAGCTCTCTCGAGCTCGTGTCGGAATATATGTAGCTACGTGTATAGATAAACACATGGAGAGAGAAGTGGAGACGATACATGCATCCGTGCTTCAGAATGCACACATGTCCGGGCGTGTGTACATGTGTGTACGTGTGGGTAGCTAAGTGCACGTTGTGCGCGGTTCTAAGAAAAGAAAGAGGGTAAACAGAGACGAGGAGACGGGGAGGGACAGGGAAAATCTCGTCGTCGATAAATTCGCTGAAATCTCGAAGCGAAGGGTAGAAGAAGAGGGTGGAGAAGAAAAGAGAGAAGAGTGGACGAGCTCGCGAGTATCACGTTTGATTATCCTTCCTCTCGGAAGCGCGTACTCTCGTGCATCGGCGTTGTACGTACGGTGTGAAGCAGAGAGTGGTGCATTGTAATGAAACACGGAAGAAAGTTAAGGGCCCATCGATCGTTTAAGCCCTCCGCGCGCTTGCTCGAATACACCAGCCAGCTGGAAGAAAAAGCACGACGACATGGACAAATTCTCGCGTTAATCCCTATGCAACGGGCAAAATTATTAAACGATATCCGTTCAACGTTGTACCAACTGGTATCTAAGGTATCAAAGAAACAAGGTTCGGAAGATGAGGTTCACAGTCAACGTCCTGGGTCAACGTTCAGGTTCGCGCGAATACAGGTGAAAAAGCGGCTACAATCGATCTTCTTCTTTCCGCCTTGGTTGTTTCGTTACTTCAGAGAGAAAGAGAGAGAGAGAGAGAGAGATCATCTCTAGACACGGAACAGAGGACGAAGAGAGATCTGACCTTGTCGAGTGAATTAAACGACATCGCGAATACCTCAACGGAGAATAGGTGTCTTTTTTAATTAAAATTCCTTCGTTATACGTTGGACGTGGAGAAGCGGAGGAGAATGGGGAGGGAGAGGAGAAGAAGATAGGAGGAAAGGAGAAAGGATTGCTAGGAAGAGGAGGAGGAGGAGGAGGAGGAGGAGGACTTGTCTGCGAGAGAGAGCTTTTAATTAACTATCGGCGCGAATGTTTGTTACCGTTTGAAGGAGAACCCGGCTATACCAAGGAGGGAAAACGGTGAAACGGTGGGTCGAAGGGGGGAAACTCGAGCGAGCCGAGGACGAGGGAAGGAGAGGGCTGGCGTTATGCAATCCACCTCCCGACCTTCCCGAAGAAATTAATCATCGCTTTGCTACGGACCCCTTTGCTTTTTTCCCGACTTTTTCCCGTTCACTCGCGAAATCCGAATTTATTCGACTCCCGTTCACGGCCCCGCCTCGATCCTCTCACCCTTGCCTCCGTTCACTTACACCCTCTCCGCGGTCTAGTCCGCTCCTGGTTACATCTTAACGGAAGAATCTCTTTCCAGGCAACCTGGACCTGGCTGTTCGACCATTAACTGAACCACCTCTCGGCGCGTGTACCTCGACACACGGGGAAACAAGCGAGGACTATGGCGAGAGTTGGAACATGGTAAACTATAGGACACGCTAAACTCGAGACTCCGGAGTTAACACCGGGACACAGGGGAGGTATTTCGACGGTGTTATTATTGGCTTTCCGCCCTGCGCACACGTGACTCCTCGCTGCTGCCAGGAAATCGAGAAAAGCCACTAAACTATGAAAACGAACCGGGTGAAAAGGAGGGAGAGACAGGGAGAGACCTTTCGAGAAATTGCTCGGACACCTCGTTACTGACCTTTAAACGCGCGTCAGACTATCACGGTACACCATGGTCAATCGAACACGCACATCGTCATAGGGATCACAGGTATCACGAGCGGGATCGAGCGTGAGCAATTGGGACGAGCGTTGGTTCGACGAGACGGGCACGAACGTGCTGGTCACGTCACGTCTATAAGCATCGCCGCGACCGCGAGCTTCGCCGAGACTGTTGTCCTGGTTGTTCATGCCAGAAGCACTGGCTTTCGCCGTTTGCCTCTGCTTCTACTACTGCTGCTACCGCTGCCATTCACCACCATGATCTCGCACCGTTCCTTCCTCGCTTCATCTTCTCCCTTGACCTCCTACCGTCCTCCCTATCGCTACTACCAGCGTCGTTACGCTTGATCCCGTTGCTGCAGCAGGCGACCGACTCGAGCGAACAGCCGTATCGCATAGCGAAACGTACCGACACTCGAAGCTAGCATATATACGCGTTATCCTAATAAATCACTACCAGGGCTTATATACGTCCCTCGCGGAGGTGCACTGTAAAAATGACAGGAAATTGTTTCTCTTTTTTTTTTTTTCTCTCTCTCCTTTATTTTCTCTCAATAACACACGATGGCACCACGTTAAGTCCGTTCGGAGGTTTCTCGCGGTAGGAAGACGGCCACTGTCACGGGGGGGACTTGCCACTATCGTGGAGGAGACGGTGATAATACGGTTAGCATCGGGAAGAGTTCCTCGCGCACGGGGGTGGCTGTCAACAGCGCCCGAGGTAGGCAACCGGACTGACTCGCGCTGCACGGTGTCGGCGACAGACAGCGCGACCACCGAGCAGACAGAGATCGACGGTCGATTCGGCTGCACGCGAAGGGGATGAAACGAGAGAGAAGATCCGCGAGAGGCGACGGTGGCGGCCGCCGAGGTAGATCGTGTGCGAGAGAAAGGGTGGCCCGTGGAGGGGAGAGAGCTCGATGGGGGTGGTGGTCGGAGCTTGTGGTAGGGCTGACAGCCGGGAAGGGGAAGCGTGGCTTTCAGAGCAAAGACAGCAGTGGTGGAAAATCTGCGGCCGCAGATCCCGCGAGGGGTAGGAAGGGTGTACGAGCGGCGAGAAAGGAAAAAAGGGCAGCGGTGGAAGGAAGAAAGTTGGAGGTTAGGAAAGTGGGATGCCAGCGGGGCAGAAGGAGAGGCAGGAGGTTGAAAATCTGCGAGAGTACGCGGGTTGAAAGGTGGGAGGGTAATGTTGTAAGTAGGGTCGGGAGAGATTGGTCAGAAAATAGGAAAAGAGCGCGAGTGTGAAAGAAACAAAACGAGTGGCAGCGGGAAACATCGGCGAGGGGTGGAGGAGGAGAAGGAGAAGGGGAGGAGAGGGAGGCGCGAAAGGAGAAGGCAATGAAGCAAGGCTGCCAGGCACGGTTCCGAGAGAGAAGGAAATAACTAGAATGCCTCGGAAGATACGAGGTGCGCGAGGGATGAGTGGAAGAATGGATAACGAAGAGGGAAGAAGGTTAACGCGAGTGGGTTCAAGAGAGAGCGGGTAATTCGAGGAACCTGCGAAAGAGGGACGGAAAGAAGAGAGGGGTGACAGCTGTAGAGACGGGATAGGGGATAGAAAGTTACGCTTCTGTGCCAGAAGGAGGGACAACGATTGCGAGAGAGATAAAAGTGGTGCATGGAAGGAAGCAGAGGAGCGTGTTGATGAAAGAAGGAGAAAAAGAGGGGTAACGTACGTGGGAGAGAATTTGAAAAGAGAAAGTTGTACGAGATAGAGAGACGGCAACGAAGAAAGTGTAGCAAGAGGGAGAAGAAGAAATGCACGGAACGGGGGAGAGGGGAGTTGGCTGTCCGTGAAAAGCTGCGAAAACTGACAAAGATAACTTTGCGAAAAGTGGAGCGAGAAAAATAAATCGTACGATAAGAATAAAACGAAATTACGTATGCGCTTCGATACGGAGGATAAGCGACAGAAATGAATAAAAGAACCGGTTGAGAGACGCGAGAAAAAAAACATAAATAAAGATAATATCTAGGAGGGACAAAAACAGACTTTAACGAAAGCAGAGAGAAAAACTGGAGAAGAACCGAGTGAGATGAAAAAAGTAGGAAGAGACGGAGAATCCTTTAATCCGGATTACCAGCCTTCTGCTTGATGACTTTGCAAGTACCTTCGGACAGAATACTTGTCTCGTAATTGAATCGTCGTGACGAAGAAGAAGCGTGCAAAAGACGCGAGAAAGTTGCATCGTACATAGTGATTTCCTTGAAAAATTTCCCTCTTTTCCTGTATTTATTCATGGCATTGAGGTGGGGAAAATTAATCCCTCAAACGCGATGTCCTCGAGACGACACGTGTTATGGATATAGTCACAATCGACAACGGCTTTATAAAACCTAACCGTAGTATGAAATAATCGAAAATTATATATATATTGAAAGAAATAATGCATAAAATAAAACTTTCTCCGAGTTACCGCAACTAAAATTTTCAAAAATAACTCGCTTCAACCCAGATACGTAGTTTTAAAAAAGTATCGTTTCTTTTTTCTTTTTTTTTCCTTACTTAACTATTTTTTTTTTTTTTATATACATATATATATATACATGTACATACTTTCGTTACAGGGCATTCGTTACATATTTTTACGTTAAAAGAAAGCACTTTCTAAAAGACTGGAAGAAAAGTAACGATTGAGGAAATTAATTTCTTATCGCTTACCGCTATCACGTAGAATTCGAAGAGAATCGATCAATCGAGCCCCGTAGTATTCGACGCGCGATTAGAAGCGGCGCATCTTTTCCATATTCCGGATCAATAATCGACGTATTCTTTCAGTACGATGGTAGAACGCATGCCGGTACAAGCCGAGAAAGTTGCGGCGGGGTCGGACGAAATATCGCCAACGCCTTGATCAGCCTTGGTCTGAATGCTACGCGGTTAATATCTGTCGTTGGTAACGACCAGCCTGGGAAAGCTATAATTAAAAGTCTAGGAGATGGTGGCCAGACCGTCGACCAGTTGTCAAATATGAATACAGTTAGGTATGCGTTACCTTCCTTCGCCAATTTTCCGCGAATGTTAGATCATCGACTTTTATATGTAACTAAATTATCGCGCTAGCTAATTATTCCTTTTCGTTTTTCTATCCATTACAATTTTACCATAGTTTCTTTTTCTCTTACTCTTTCATGCTCGCGTTATGTTTCATTCAATGATAATATAATTCGAATACGCTTGTCAGATTTAAGATTTGTTAATTACTATTCAAAAGAATAGGAGTGGGTACAGGATTGTTCTCGTGTAACGCTGAATCCAAAGACAATAAAAGCTCGTTAATGGCAGTTAATGGTTATTGGTTTCTCTAGCGAATGGTTGATCGGAATAATCATTGACCCCGTGAATATTACTCGAGACCACTTGTCACCGATTTCCAATAGCTGTTCTTTGGCCATCTTCGAATTCGCTGTTTCACGCATTGAGAGATGCTTTTTTCTTCTTAACGTTATAAACATAAATGTAGAATGAGTATTTTTCCATTTGCTTTTTATTTATGTTTTAAATTTCTTTACTTTTTCGTTTGATAATTTAAAACACATCGGAATTATAAACCATAAATGTAAATGTTATTACGAATTGAATTCGAAAACAGAATTTATGAAAATCAGTCTAAATTTGGTAAAAAAATATTAGTCGCACATAGCAAATACGAGTTTCATTATTTTCGATGACAATCTACCTTTAAATACGGTGCAATATGTATCGAATCTTGCAGTGTACTCGAAAATTCCAAGTAAGTGATTCTTTTATTGCCTTCTACTTTATTTTTGTATCTGTTTATTGGAACATTAATCTCATATGGTACTGCTCGTACTTTCAAAATATACGATATAAAATCTAATATAATGACATTAATATTTACTATGTAAAATTGTGCAATAAAAAATAATAATAACAAAGGTACATGATATTTGTGACTCTTTAATTTCAATAATGTGCTGTAATTTGAAAGTTCTAACTTCTAAAATAGTCTTGACTTGTACGAGAGTCACTGGAAATGTATAACAATGATATAGAAATGTAAAAATAGATCTCTTAGCCTAAAAATAGATTTCTATAAAAAAATGGATGGAATTAAATACTATCGCTAAAGATACGCGTGTATAAACTCAATTACAAAATAGTGTCACATAAAAAAGTGACCTTAAAAGCAGATCTATAAATTTTAATTTGTCATTAATAGTATTAAAAAATAGTTAATAATTTTTCTGCGATTCAATCCTCTTTAAATATTATAGATATGACAACGGATTATATGTATCCTCCCCTTGATAATCCTTGATGACTTTGCAAGTTAGGTTGCATTTGCATCACTAAATTACGAGATTCTTTACGCAATCTATAACCGGCTCTTGCATCTAAATACAAAAAGAATGCAGCTAGCCAATAGAACATGAATGAAATAACTGCCAAACCATATGACCATGACAAATGGTTAAAATTTGGATACATTAACCAATCTCTACGCCAACATTGACCTCCAAATACTGATACTGCTAAAAATAATAGTGTGCCTGAAATTTGAAAACCATTTAAAGATTATATACATTTTATATTTATGTAATCGACGACAAATTGGAAAAATGCCTATTTACCTGCCAAAGCACAGCACAGGAAAGCAGCGGATGAAAGCAGCCATTCGTAATTTAATACAAATTTCAAAGGCCAACGAACTAAAGTTAATGCAATCACAGTTTGTGCAAAAAATGAAAGTAAAAGAGCTAATGTGACGAATGTTTGTACTACCATTAACCAGCCTGGTAGTAACCATTCTCTAATCACATAGTATTCTTCTGAGAAAATGTGATGACATCCATCAAATTCTTTATCATATTGATAATATGGATATCTAAATTGTTCGAAACAATATTCCCAAAGTCCCATATGTTTAAAACTACTGAAAGTCTCGTGATACGATTCAATCCAATATGGGCTGAAATTAAATAAATTAATTTAATTTGTTAAAACACATTTGCAAAAATAGCAAATACTTGTATAAAATATTTAATTACATATTCGATAGTATCTAAAGAATTCAACTTTTTTTACAAGTTAATATTTCATAACAAATTATGGTATTCAACAATTTTTACCTGGTAAATGCCATGACTAATAATAATCCGGCAATATATGTAATTACTCCGCCAAATACTACCGCGTCTAAAAGAAACGAAAATATAAAAAAGGTTATGAATGTTTTTAAGTTAATACAATACTAAAAGGTAATATTTCTTACTTGACGCACGGTGATATTCTTGTTTATCGACAGACATGTCGATTATTTGCTGTTGTTAGTATACAGATTACTAGTTTACGTTAATAAATCCTTTGTTTATAAATTCTAAAAATATTATCTTTATCATAAACTTGCCACACCTTTCATCGTTTCAGTATTACCAACAATATGATGTATTTGGTACTTGATAAGTTGTCTGCTTGTACATCAGTAGTTTTAACTAAATGATCTATACACAAACAAACTTTAAATCAAATTTCTTGAATAAGTAATAGTATTAGATATGAATAACAAATATATAAGTAAGAGTTATTTTTAACATTTCATCTTTATTGAAGTAAAAATATATTACAAAAATGATGCATTGTGCTTGGTTAAAAACAAGTTTTTTCATAATTTACATTTAAAAACAGATATATAAATTATTATATATTTTTATTTATGTAAATTATATATCTTTACATATTTTGTATATATCAATTTATTGCTGGCAGTGAATGTTTACATTGTAAAATGTATGCAATATTCAACAGCTTTTTATACTTATAATTATAAAAAAAATATAAATTTTTATTGTATATAATTGAAATTCTCCTGAATTTCTTAATTTTCAAAAACTATGATAAATAAAAAAAAAAGCAATAAATTGATTTTACAGAGACCTCTTGCTCTGTATTACTTGATATAATTATATATATCTTGTATGTATAAAACTTACAAAAATACAAATCTTGCTTTATAATATACTTTGTACTAAAGTATGTATTTATCTTACAATCTACTATTATTAAAAATTAGCTAATACATGGACGGAATAATATTACAAAATTTTGGTACTAAAATGTTGTGCAAAAGTCTTATAGGATTTAAATATTATAATTTATGTACGAGATTCAAGCTGAAATCTTGTTTGAGATTCTTTTAAATATTCTCGTTTTTTTCGTTGAACATTTGCTTCAACAAGCAAAAGTGTACCTGCTACGATAGTAAATACACTACCCACAGCTGCCATTATAAAAGACCAACCAAAAAAATTATTGGAATGTCCAGGCATCCAGCCATTGGTATTTCCAAAACAAGCAAATATAATTACTGCTAATCCACCGCTTATTCCTCCAACAAGTAGCAAATATCCAATTATCATAATGAGTTGTACATAACGCTTTTGTTCAGGATCACAGCATAAAGTGAATAATAATATCAATATAAATGATGCTAAACTTAATAGAAAGCATAAAGTGAAAAAGAATTGCGTTGCTATCATAAATGCTGCAACAAAGAAACAAACAACAATTATTAAACAGTAAGTGGCAATATACATTTTCGTAAATTTATAAATATTGATAAAAATAATTAAAATACAAGAAAAAACTTACGAGGCAAAAGAAAACCACGAATTTCGGAATATCCTGCAGTAAAGGGATCATACACCCATCTACAACCAACGAAAAATCGTCTAGGTGCGTCCATTTCTTGAGGATTTGGGAGTGATCTAAAGCAATGTGTCCAGAGGCCTAATCTGTCGAGTTTCGCGCCAGTAATACGATAATCGCTCACTAACCATGATGGTGTACCGAATGCAACGCAAACACATACAAAAGCAATGATAAAGATACCGACACCAACATTGCCGGAAAAGCTTCTTTTCTTCATCGTGCAAATCGTTCCGTGAATGATGGAAATCACGATGTAAAGCGGCGCAGACGACAAACAATACAAATCTAGTGATCTAGTAAAGATCCCACGGTATTAACCACACCCAACACGTTATGTTGTGTGGTGACCATGTAACTTACTATCTAACCTAACCTTGTAAAACTATAAGTATCCCACGAGTACGGACTAACAATTATTACAAAGGACAGGTTTTCAATTCTAATTAATATACCTTATATATATCAGTCATGTTTAAAAAAGCTCTGATAAAACATTTTTATGTGATCAAGTGTAAAATTTAATAGTAATACGATATTCGTTAATATTTTTGATAGCAAAACTGATCGATTGTAATATTGATCTGACAATAAATTACTATTATAAAATTGCTAAAAAATGCATTTAAATAGTTAAAACAAACATTTATGTTATTAGACTTTTAAAAAACTTTATATTTATAAGATATTTAACGAAATGGAGCTTATAAAAGAAATTCGTGATAAAATAATGCGAAAAAGTATTAAATGTAAAACGCTATACACATAGGAATTTTTATGTAAATTTCTATTGTAAATTATTTTTGTTATTAAATTTACAAATTTTGAATAAAATGTAATACTAGAATACATTCTATTAATTTTTTCAAATATCAAAGTCTTTAGTTATTTAAATCCAAAAAATTTACAAAATAGACTTTGAAAATTAAATTTACTAATAGGCCCAAAAAATCGTTAAGAATATCTGTAAACAATTTAATGTTTTATTTTTGCACATTTATTTTATTCACAACCATCAATTTTTACTAAAATTCCTAGAATCTACATATATCACATTCTTTACTATTCAGTTCATGATTCATTCATTCATGTGTAATTTATATGACTCAACCCATTAATATAACATCTTAATTTTTTGCACATAATTAAAAAAGTGAAAAAGAAATAACAAAATTAATTATTCATTTATTATTCACTTTAGGTATTATTTTATTAATAACTTTATACTTTTGTCACATTGTTAAGTATTAGAGAATGATACGGAACCGAAAGTAATAGTTTTTCAGGTGTGATCGATATAGTACATGAAATTGTAGAAGTTACTGATTAAAATAGGAACTAAACTGGGTCAACGACTTACACCTGACGTCGATCTTCGTGCACGCAATCTTAGCCGTAACTCACGTTGAATTATTTCCTCCGATAGTTAAATGGGTCACAACTTGACCGTGTGTACCCTTTATAACTTAATCAGTTATCTCTATGAATTTCGATGATTATGTATATATTTATCAGAGAATTAAATTTTATAGTAAAACGAGTATTAATACGTAAAAAAAAAAAGTTAAAAACTTTCCAACAAGTTACTTTATTATTTTTAACTTTTCATACAATTTTCTAATATAAAAGAATACAACAAATATATATTTATTTTTGTTAAGGCCATGTGATTGGATTTTAGTTAGACAATTTATTCTAAACATATTTACAAACTCTAAATCTTTTCACAAGATCTCTTACTTCTATGGACGGATTTATTAGCACTAATTATTCTATAAAACAATAAATGCATAATATTTGTATGTAAAATATTTCATTACAAAGATATAGAAAATATTTTTTTCTATGTAACTATCTTTAATACTTCTCAAAAATATATAAAAAAAATATTATACTAAAAAAAGGTCTTTGTATATGTTAATAATACCTTTAAAAATAATGAGTATAAATATTAAAGTATATAAAAGAGTCTTTAAAAAGTTTGTGCAGAGCATACACAAAAATAAAACTAAACTCACAGAGGAGTTGCATACAGATCTTCAATATTACAAATAATTTATCATACATTCACCTTGTTCATTAGTAAAGACTATGTTTAATTTAAATAGTTGTATGCGTCTTTTGTTCCTCATTTAATATTCTTTCTTGGTTTTTTCTATGTCTACGACCTTCAATCAAGAACAATATTCCTGCTATAATCAAAATAAAACTACCAAGTACAGCTAATGCATAAGACCAACTAATGTTATTATGTTCCCAATTGGGCATCCAATCTCTACCATCACCTCGTGCACCAAATATTATAACAGCTATAATGCCACATATTCCACCTAGTACCAAATTTCCACCAGTTGTCCATAGGAGCATCTGATATTTATCATGATGTTGTGAGCAACATGTGTATAATACAGTTAAAAAACCTCCTATTAATAATAAAGTCAAACACAATGTAAAGAAAAATTGTGTTGCAACAAAAAAGTCTGGCAGGAGTATATCATGAATTATATAATATTCCTCTTCAAACACCCACCAACAACCATAAAATTTAGTATCATACAGATGATGTGGATGTTCAAATCCTTGAAAACACACCTGCCATAAACCTATAACAACAAATGTTTAACAAACAATGTAAAATTCAAATGAAACTTCTCTTGTTAATATGACAACATTTTAAATTAAATTACCGATTTTAATAAACTTTGGATTTTCCAATTTTCCGTCTGTTTCAAGCCAATTGGGTGTGGTGAATGCAATTATAATTAAAAGGGACGCAATTGCTGTACATATAACAGCAGCTTTCCCGTTTCGAGTTTTACCCATTATACTATATGGTTTCGGTACTCAACAGTATTATAAACAATTCTTTTCGAATTTATTATTTACAGGTAATAAAAAAAATATTATTTTGTTGTTTCGATTGCAGCGCGTGATTAGGTTGAAATACGAACGCGCACAGTACATATGCTCCATAAAGTAAGGATGATCCATAGATGTCCATTCGCATTGGAAAAATTGTTACTGCCTTAGCAGCGCTCCATGTTGCGAAGAATGCATTTAGTTTTAGCGCCATTTTTTAATTGATACCTAAGACTAATTAAATATAATAAAAAATTCTGTTTAATTTACCAAAATATTTTATCAGAAATTAAAAGTAGCATAACAATACTACGTACACAGATATATACTTTTAATATGGAATGAAGAAAATTTTCGAAATAGATTCGTTTTTTTAAAAAATGTACATTTATTTAAAAATCTTTCTATCATCATAAAAATAATTGTATGTAGAAACTTAAAAATTCAATTATAACAAAATCAAACATGTTATCTGTATTTTAATTTCATATGTATCCACGGATATGAAAGCAAAAACAAAGAATATATTCGTAAAAAAAAAGAAAGAATGGATATTTGAAATAAAATCACAATGATAATCTAAATAAAGGATACAATGTAAAATGGTTGTGCTGATTGTTTTGCTGTTGGAATAATCTACGGAATTCATAAAAATCTAAATGAAATTGACTGTATTTCTTTAGGTCAGAAGGCTGCTTCATTCTGATCATGCTAAAGGCCGTCTTTACTACGCGCACTATTCTCTTCACTATAGCTATTAATGAATGTTATAAAGCATGATGTATTATATATTAATAACAAATAAAAATAATAAATATCAGTAAAATAATTCGTATTTTGGAACATATCTTTTACAAAATTGAGTAAATGGACGGTTAAATCTTAATATATTACTAATAGTTATGTAGTCATAACTAATCAGTTTCTTTTTTTTTCCATTTCATAACAAATTCGGCAACATTAAATTTTCGTTTACATCCTTCGTAATTCATGTATCTTATTTTTCCAAATATATCTCTTTCTGCCCAACCACGATCATGAATACCACAGATTGACCACATACAGCCTAGAAAAAGAAATAAAACATAATATTTTGAATTATTAAAACAATCATTATAGAAATGTAAATATAAAACTGACCTACGTAACCATTAGGATCACAACCATCTATACTATACTTATTATTTAAATAATTTGCCCATTCTAAAGCTGACTCAGGTGTTTCAGTCCATTCTAATAATTTTTTTGCCCAATACATTCGTAAGTATCCATGCATTTTTCCTATTGTCACCATTTGATTTTGACATGCATTCCATAAATCATCATGAGTTTCAGAATTTTCCAGTTGATTTAAAGAATATATATACTTTCTTTTATCCATTCTAATAAGATGATGTAATAAAATGATAATAATAAAATGTACACTTTGTGCAATTTATAATAAACAAAATAAATTACCGATGTTTATTTAGTGTTTCTATAGCCCAAGGATAGGCACCTTCAACAAGGTCATACTTATCATTATAAAAACAAAAATTATCACTGAGTTCTCTTCTAATAATAGCTTCTTCCATGAAGGACTCAACAGACTTTTTATATAGATTTTTATGTTCTTTTATTTCCAAAATACATCGTTGTACTGATATCATACCAAAATGAAACCAAGGTGATAAATTACTAATAGTATTTGATAAAGGATTATTACGTTCATCTGCATATTTTTCTAAACGATATGTTAAAAAGTTTTCAAGTTCCTTGATACCATTTCCATACCCTGGTTTAGCCCATGTAATTTCAATTGCTGATTTATCTGCTTCTAAATTTTGCAAAGCTATTTCCCAATTGTTACTTTCAAATTTTTGGTATGTTATGTGTGGATGTTTTATGACAGGAGGAAATTCTGTTAGAAATTCCTCCAATTTTGTATTTATTTTATTCCTGATTGTTCTAGCACTAAATTCTTGTTTTGATGATGCATACCAGCAAGGTACAATATTATGAGCATCAACCTTCAAAAAATTTACATTAATATATCAAAGGATTATTTGATTCAAGATTCGCTATAATTGTAATTACTTGACAAATAGGAACATCTTCAGGAAGATTTTTTTGTACTTCATCAATCCATGATGTGCATAATTTTAATGGATAGAAGTCAGTAATCACAGCTCCCATATTATATGTTTTTATGAATTTAAGAATGCTCGAATTTGGTTCACCATGTAAAAGATGAAAACTTATATTTAAAGTTTTACATTCTTGTTCAGTCTCTATTAGCCCTTTGAGAAGAAATTTGTAATACCTTATAGAAGCATTGAGAAAGCTTGGCATTATACAAAAACATATATGAAGTGGTACATTATTTTTTAAGGCAGTTTTCTGAGCAAAAAGTAGTGCCCAATTATCTAAATATAATAAAAATTTGTCTTTATACAGAAATTAATATTAGGACTATATTAATATCGGATATATATATAT
>NIJG01000134.1:3150762-3171907 GCA_002201625.1 Euglossa dilemma | reverse complement strand
CCCGCCATATCTAAAGTATAACCAAAATTTGTTATTGGTTATTTTCATAAATTATCAAATATAATGTAAACAAGTTGAAAACTGGAAAATTATGTCGCTGTATGAGACTTTGTAGTATCATATGAAAAAAAATGCAAAGAGTTGGTAAAAATTTATTTAATTATACATATATATATGATTTACAACATTCATTTAGATCTTTTATAACGTATGTAATATATATATATATAAAATCGCGTATTATATATATATATGATCGTATTATTTATTTCTTTGTTAACTTTTAAATACAATTAAAATAGAATTGATAACAATATGTCGAATTACACACATTACACAACACATCTGAATATATATTATTGTAGGATTATAATAAGATAAGAAAGGAATACAGATTGAAAGCTGCACAAAATCTTGGTAACAAGATAAAATAAATAGGTTACCTATTAATTGTAACATTATCTTCAGTCTTGTATATATATCTATCCGTTGAAGAAGTTAAAACAAACCCACCTTTACCACACTGTGTAATCAGTAATCATGAACATGTAAAATGTGTAGAAAACAACTACTCTATTCAACAGAAGTAAACAGCGTCTCAACATGCACTCATACAATGTAGGAACACGATGCATTTCAGACAGTCAGTGACGAAGTTTAGGTAGGGAGGGACCGACCAATAGAAAGAAACTGTATGGGATCACGTGGGTCGCGACGCAGTGTAACCACGAGCAGGATGAAACTACCGTCAACAGAGACGAATGAAACGCCGAGAGAGAAGGTTAAGTTTGTTCTCGTTAAATTGAAAGAGTAAGAAAGAACGATAGGTAAAAGAGGATAGTTATATATACCGGTGTAAGGAAAGAGATGAAAGACTGAGAACGATAGAAACTATCCGTGAGAAGATAGAGAATATCGAGTACGAAAGAAAGAAAAAGAAGAGGAGAAAAGAAGAGTGAGGATAGGAAAAGCAGAGAGGGACGAAGGAGAGAACAAACGGATAGGCTGGCAGACGGACCTGTCCGACTCACAACTCGCGATCTCGTGGCTGCGTTTCAGCTGCTATCCTGTGCCGTTGTCCACCAGGCACATTCGAGCATCAGAGGCGCGACGTAGCAGTAGATTCAGTTCGGTGTACAGAGAGAAAAAAAGACGTACACAGACACACATACACACAAATCACGCACACATGTATATATATTAATACATGTACCATACACATATACATTCGCACGCGCGCCCACACACAGTCAGAGAGGAAGAGGGAAAGAGGTAGAAAGAAAAGAAAGAGAGAGATCAAAAGAGAGTAAGAGCGAAGCGGGCGCCGTTACGATAAAAGAAGTTTTTCGGAGAGCGTATTCGGGAGCGTTCAATGGTCGAAGCAGCTATGCGCCACGCCGTCGTAGGGCTCTTGGCTAGCTAGTTCTGACTACGGGAGGTCTCGGGCCGCAGTTACGACCTCGAGAACGAGCGAGTTCGCCTCGCGAAGATGACCATAATAGTCTTTTTGATCGACACGTCGGCCTCCATGAATCAGAGGGCATATTTGGGCGGGCGACCCACGCTTTTGGACGTAGCCAAGAGCGCCGTGGAGACTTTCGTGAAGGTACGCTAGTCAGACAGCTTTCCCGGCCGGGAGATTCAATTGTGGTTGCTGCCCAATCGTCAGTTTGTTTCAACATCAAAAAGAGCAACGTGTATAACGGATTCCTTACTTTTGCCTCCCTTTAACTCGTTTCTTAATCGTTCATCCCTTTTTTTTAGGTAAGACAAAGATCACCAGAAAGCCGTGGGGATCGTTATATGCTCCTGACCTTCGAAGATCCGCCCCAGAATATTAAGGTATGTTTTCTTCCTATTTCACTTGCTTTTGCGTTCGCATTTTTTACAGCTTTTATCCTTTTCCTTTTCTTTCATTTCTAAGATCTCTATATTTCTTTCTCTCTTTCTCTCTTTCACTCACACGTATACATACTGTCTTTATGCTAGCTACATATATAGCCTCCCATACATAAGCTCTTTCCTACGTGTGATTACGTTTTCCTTAAATATCTTTTTCATTTCCCTTTTCAAACGCATTCACAATTCATTGTCTTTTGCAATCAGTCATTGTATTGCTGAATAATTAATACTCAGCAAAAAGGCAGCAAAGTGCAGCGTGCACTTGCTGAATCTTCCGTCCTCCGTTACGGAAGAGCAGCATTGTGGGTAGTGACACACGGGTGGGGGCATACCCACGAGGGTCTTTTTCTCTGTGATTACGTGCGCGCCAAATTTACGAAATTGATATACACAACTTCATTGATAAGACAAACTCTTTTGCTTTTGTTTTTTAAATTTTTGCAACCTGTCTTTGTTAATTTCTTCTTATCAAAGTTATTAATTGTTATTTATTAATTGTTTTGACAATAATACTTTGACTTAATTTTGTCATTCAATTTTGTCATTATATTAAATGTGTTCATAAATTGAAGTTGAGACTTTTCTTCTTTCAGAATTGAACATATCAGGGTAGTGGCTTAATAATGAACGAGGTTGAAAGTTGTTATAAGGATTAAGGTACTGTCGCCAATTTAATAATGGTAGAGAAGTAAATAGAGGAGTCTATGTGTCAGTGGATCCTAAGACAATAAAGAATTATTGTGAATTGGATAGAAGTTGATGTGAATTAATATTTCTGGTACATTAAAGAAATCATCAATGCAATGAACAATGAATGTTATGAATTTTTTATGGCTATTCTTTATTGTCTGAATATCTAATGTTACATGGAGGTTCTCATTCTTGTAGAACAATCTTCTCTTCTATTATTGCAAAACTTCAGTGACAGAACTCCAAACCTTGTAACAAATTACAATTTTTCTTTTTTGAAATATTAATTTTATTATCCTGTATGTGTTACAGATAAAAAGAATAAAAATTGTGAAAATCAAAATATTTTTGATAAGAGAAACATTTGAACTATAAATTACTTCTTAATTCTTTGTTATTATGATTATTATTACTATTATTATTATTATTATTATTATTNAGGAAATATATTTAAAATTAGTATTAATAATTGTAAATGAACAATGCAAAACTTCAAAATTTCTTCTTATTTTTCATACATAATTAAATATTTTTATTCTTTTAGGCTGGTTGGAAAGAAAATTTAGCAACATTTATGAATGAGCTTAAAAATTTACAATGTATTGGGCTGACAACATTAGGTGCTGCTTTAAAACATGCTTTGGATGTTTTAAATATCAATCGTATGCAGACTGGTATAGACACATATGGACAAGGAAGGTGTCCCTTTTACTTGGAACCATCGGTAATTGTTGTGATTACAGATGGAGGAAAATATACAACTAATAGTGGAGTCAATCAAGATGTAAGTATTTTAATTATTTAAAAATTAAAAATAATATTTTTCTAATCTTTCATTAACAGAAGTAATTAAGAAATGAAAATTAAATTGTAGTTTACTTTACCAATGCATTCACCAATACCTGGATCTGAGCTAACAAAAGAGCCATTTAGATGGGACCAAAGATTGTTTTCTTTGGTACTTCGATTATCTGGAACTCCAGCTGTTGAAAGAGATACAGGTTTAGTAGCAAGTGATTCATCTCCCATAGATGCCATGTGTGAAGTTACTGGAGGTAAGGAAAATATTTTTTTATAATATTCTTTATTTTATGATATAATCTATTTTTATTTTTAAAAAATTACTGATATTAGAAATGTATTATTGATTGTAGGTCGTTCATATTGTATAACATCTTTTAGAATGATGATGCAATGTATAGACTCTTTGGTACAAAAAGTTCAGTCTGGGGTAGTAATCAATTTCGAAAAAATTGGTCCAGATCCTCCGCCCTTAAATAACGAAACACAGCATGCAGACGACGATGAAAATGAGGACGAAAACAATACAACGAATGGAACTCGAACGTATCCTCCTAATCCAACGGTACCAGGAAATACAGCGTGGCATTCTTGTAGAAGACTGATTTATGTTCCAAGATCTGCTCAGAAAGGTTTCGCAGTTGGATTCTGGCCGATCCCTGAAAGTTTCTGGCCTGATTTGAGTGCTAGTTCTTTACCACCGAGATCAGCACACCCGAATGTAAAATTTACTTGTACAAGTCAAGAACCTATGGTGATAGAAAATCTCCCGTTTGATAAATATGAATTAGAACCAAGTCCGTTGACGCAGTATATATTAGCTAGAAAACAACCGACGATTTGTTGGCAAGTTTTTGTGGCTAATTCTTATAAATCAAGTGATGTGGGTCATCCATTTGGATATTTGAAAGCAAGCACTAATTTAACTTGTGTAAATCTATTTGTTATGCCTTATAATTATCCAGTACTTTTGCCTTTGTTGGAAGAACTGTTTAAAGTGCATAGATTGAAACCCACGACTGAGTGGCGAACGCAATTCCAAAATTATATGAGAACGATGCCTACTTATTATGCAGCAGTAAGTTTTTAAGTGGTTGCTAAGAAATATAAGTGTTTTGTTTACAAATTTAAGTAACTCTATATACTTTTATATTACAGTCCCTTAGGAGAGCTTTAACTAGAATGGGTGCACCAGCACCATTAGCACAAACATTAATACCTGATAATATGGATAATTCGTTGTCCTATAGTGTCTTAAACTATTTAAAACGATTGAAAAATCAAGCTAAAATTGAATTTGACAGACTTTGTAATGAAGTTCTTTCTAAGCAACTTGCTACTGCCAATATGACAAAAAATTTAGTAAATGGTAGTACAACAGTAACAGAGGGCGTGAGAGTTATTCCTAGAACTCCGTTAAAAAAGGATTTGGTAAATATATTTTATTATTTATAAAACTGTCATTCATTATAGAAATATTTATACTATTATATTGTTAATTGTTTGTCAATTTAACAGGTACCACATCCATTATTACAAGATAAATTTACTGGATTGAGGGATCAATTAAATGAATTTGGTGGTTTTGTAGTCGGATTAGTTAGAAATCAACAACGCGGTGCGCATAGCTATAGGAATGCATTTGACGTTCCACGGAAATCTCTATTAGATCAAGTTGTTAGAATGCGTGCCAATTTCCTACAACCTGGATTGTTGCATACAAAATTACTTGATGATGACTATGTTCATTCAATGCCTTTAGCACAAATGGGAAATTATCAAGAATATTTAAAACGTATGACTCCACCATTGAGAGAAATAGAAAGTGCTCCAGTTAGACAACATATGTTTGGTAATTATTTAAGATAATTTATTTTAATTTAAACAAATTGAATGGAAATTTATTTTCAAAGAGAATTTAATTTTTCGTATTTAAATTTTAGGTAATCCATTCAAAATAGATAAAAGAATGATGGTCGATGAAGCGGACATTGATATGGTTGGTGCAACATCTTCAACCTCCAAGGGTGGTCTTAAACGTACCTTACCTACATCGGACGGAGGAGGGTCGCTTGCTTCAAAACCACCGCCAAATAAACGAAAACCGGGTCCAATTCCTAAGGACGTAGTTATACGGAGACCGTCGTATACACCTACGAATACTCCACCGAGTTCGCCGGTACCATGGGTTGATGATACAAAAAATCAAGTGACCCCAACTGCCGACTCAAATCAAGTTTCATCGAATATAATAAACTCTCCACCTAGTGTATCAAATGCGCCGTGTGTAAATTCGCCGGAGAAATTAGTAAATGGCCTTACAGAAATGCCAACGATACCAGTTTTTGAACCAATTCCAGTGGAGCATACTAACAATCATATGGATGCTCCACCAACTTTAACACCGGTAGTTAATAACATTGACACACCTAACAGCGAAGTGAAAACTGAAAAAATGGAAAATGTTAAAAATGAGTGTAACAAACTACCTCCTAATGATTGTGTTGAAAATAGTGTGAAAGTCGAAAATTCGCTTGATGAACGGTTATCTAATCATGTCGAAGAAAAACGCGAGCCCAAAATAGAAAAAGACAAAGTCTTGACAAAAAAAGAATTGGAAGATATTAGAAGACATAACTTATCCGTTCGTGAACTTGTATATAAAGAAGTGCGAAGAAGAGGTACAAGTAAGTTGAAATGGATTTGCCTGTTATTTGTTATGTATATCTCTAGCCTATGAAGAAAGGAATTTGTGTAAAAAAAGATCTGTATCAATAATCGTAATCTTGTTTCAGATTATGCAACACTATTTTCACATTTACACCAAATTCAAGGGACTCTAGATATACGACTTGCATTTTTACGAGATATTGTGAAAGAATCGTTACGATTTAAAAGACGTAATTTGGCATCGTTACTAGAAGAATATTTGAAAACTGTACAAGATGATAACTGGACTATAAACCATAAGATGAATCACAATGGTGCCACAAAAATAAGTTAAGAATTGCATAATCGGGGCATTATTTTGATAACAAAAATAAGAATTCAGTGAACGATGCAGAAAGTATAAAAGGGATACATGGTACCCCAATAAAAGCAAGTCGTACATCTATAAAGCGATAAGCGTATTAGCGTTTAAGGATGTATGTTGCCAAGGCACGTGAAGTGATAATAATTGTTAAATCTAATGAAAGAAAATAGCATTCTGTACGTCAACCAAGGAGATATGGTTTTTATGCTCCTTTTTTTCTAGTTTTTCATTTTGTTACTGTGCAGTTGGTAGAAATATGTTTCGTCCTTTGTGGAAGATCGAAAAATGCGTGTTGCGACAATAAAATCTTCTTAGTAGCAACTTAGTAACTTTATAAATATATAAACTTTTACAGACTATATTTTACAATATAGGGAAATACTTTACATTTGTTCATTAAATGTGCAAAATTTTATATTGTAATATTTTTTCATTTTCTTTAAAAATATTAGAATAAATTTATTAAAAAATGATTGCCAATATCCAATATAACTTTTTAGTTTTTGGATTTAATATTAGTAGCAATAAAAGTGTACCATTTGTAGTATCTTATTATGTCATCTCTTCTAAACAAAGCAATTTTTATAAATTTTATATCTCAAATGCAGGCATTTGAGATATTCCTCACTTTCAATAATAATTAAGAATTATTACTCAATTTCTAAATTATCTTATTTTCTAAATAAATTCATGTAAATATAACGTCCTGAAAAAGTACAACATTAATCGAGTCGCATAATTCTATCAGCTGCACAATCGAGATTTGTAATGCCATGAGATAAAAAACTATACATTTTCTCGACTTTTCCTTTTTTCATTTTTCTTTTTTTTTTCTGTATAAAAGTTTCAACGTACAGTATTGTGATCTAGCATATAAATGCAGGAACAAGTTCATTGATATAGTATAACATGTTTTGTAAATTTAGTTATGTATATTGTTAATATTATAAAGTTAAATTTGAATCTAATTTCTATAAAATGGAAAGACGCTTATACGCAAATTTAGGAATTTAATGCATATTTTTTGTTTAAAAAGAAGTTGTAAAAATTCAAATTTTGTAAGTAGAAGATACGTACTATATTTTATCATGTAATTTACTAAATTAAAATACCTTGGAAATAGAACTTGTTTGATCATGATGAATCTTTCTTTTTTTTCAAATTTAATGCACATGATATTGGTTCTTTAGTTATGAAATCTATCATAAAAGAATGACTTTTCTGACTTTATCAAGAGTTGAACTTATTAAAATATTTTCAATAACAGGTTGACAGTGCCTAATGCTATTGAAAGTTAGTATAGAGAAGATTGTATTCATTTTTAACCTACTTCAACAATTTTGTTTCAAATGTAACTCTTATTAAGAAATAACAATGTATTAAATTCATAGTAAAAATTAAAATTCTTAATTTTACAGAAAGGAAAGCCAAGTAAATTTAAAATGAAATAAATGAGTTTTATTGTTATCACTTTCATTGTTATTTCACTCATCATTGAATAGAAGTGGGTTGAAAAAATATACAGTAATAGCAATGATTTATATAAATAATTAATAATGTCAAAGTCACTTGTTGCTATCTATAAGGTGTAATAGTGATTTGACCAAATATTAATGTAGATTGTCCTAGATTAAATGATCAGGCAGATTATCTTACCTATTAATCAAGTAATTGATTCATAGACATATTTAGATTAGTACTAATGCAATTTCATCTACTCTTCATTCACTGTCATTATTTACATAAGAATAGAAGAAACTTTTATAAGACATATTAATAAATTGCAACATATCATCTATCAAATTAGTCAAATTAAGTATAAAGGGGCTTGTTCTTTGTTTTTTTTCTCTAAATGCATTTTTATATGAGAATCATTATTATTGCCCTTTTATACTTAAATAAGATCTCTTAAGTAAGATAATCAACCTGAACCTTTTTATAGGGACACTAAATATCTATATTCTGCTCTTTGTAAATTCAGTAGTGAAATTGTATATCAAATAGTATTTATTAATTGAAACCGTTAAATGTTTAATAAATTATTTTATAATAATGGAGCTTAGCTGAGTCTTGAAGACAATGATGCTAGACGCTTATTGGCTCCAAAGAGAAATTAATAAGAAAGTTGAATGAATATAACACAAAGTGCGATTCTATAATGAATTAATAGATGATAAGGAGAACTATGGTGAAATAAGTACTACAATTATGAAATTTTTGTTATAGAAATTGCAATTTTTTAATATATTAGTATTTATTAAACCAGATTGATTGAAGATAATTATAAAACATGTCAAAAGAGTAAGAAAATGCTATATACTATTTTGATGAACATAATGCATCTTGTAAATTTATAAACAAATGTTTGTTTGTAATTTTTTCCATAAAAGTGAATTTTATAATTCAAAATGTAAGAATCATTTTAAAAAATGAAATATTATAAATTTAATACTTTTGCATATTAAAAAGAAAGACTAAATTATATACTTTGAAGAACAAGACTAGAAAAATATTAGTGTTTACAATTTTTTATGCCCTGTAGTCCATTAAATTAAGATCATAATTTTTTTTAATAATATCTTCAATTTACCTTCAAGTTCAACTCAAATTGTAATTTATTATATTCATGTTATATACGTTTTGAATGTATTGTTCAAAATACATTCAATTAATTATCCTTTCATTGTACCTAATGTATTAGTATGTGCATTATTGTACATAAACCATTGTAAATAAGTATATATTAATAGTTACTATTAACAAAACTCATATTGAAATGATTGTTCCATTTTTACGTTTATATTTAAAAATGAAACCTAGCAAATAAGCTTTAAAAAATAAATGGAAAGATGACTGAAACATTTTATGGTGTATTATTTTCAATTCAATTTGTATTATTACAAAAATTATTTATTAATACATAAAATGAAAGGTAAACATTAACATAGAATATAGGTTATGTTTATTATGATATATTACTATCTTAAATTTATTTTTCAATTTGTGCTAATATAATAAAAGAATGTAAATAAGTGAAGTTGTTTAAAAAAAAAGAATACAAGAAAGTAACAGTTTATGCACAATAATATTAATGATTTTTACAGAAAAGTGTTACTTAAATTTGGTTGTGTGCTGAAATCTATATATACAATTTCGTTGTGTATGTGAATGATTACATAAATTCTTCTAGTATTATTTGAGAAGAAAAAACTTTTGCGTGGTTAGTAAAAGTCTGTAGTGTAAATATACGTTCATGTTACTCAACTTCAATCGATAAAAGAAATATTAATATTACAATATTTTAAAGTATATTAAGTGAAATAGTTAATAGTTTAATTAATTATTTTTGATAATTAAACAATTTGCTTTTATAGCAGAAAATATTAAACATTCAATAATCAAAATTCTAATATATCGATGCTTATGTATCAAGCTTTCACTTGAAATATTTCATTATGCCGAGTTTTTCATGAGATTAAACGACATATGAATCTGACTTTATTATCAAGCTTCGTATGTTTTTTCTTAAAATTTTGGTTACGTTTAAATATGTGTTCACATATTTATCAGAACCATTAGTTAAATTTCAATTAAGAATACTAAAATAAATATTTACTATATCCGTTATTTTGATTTCAAAATTTGAATGTATAGTATAATATTATCTGATTATTTTCAGAATGTTCTATTGATAGGAAAGAATATTAGTAACTAAATTAATATACCAAACAACATATATATACATTATTATAGTTCATAAATTATAACATAGAGAGATAGATAATATACAAAAATTATTATTAATAATTCAAGATTTAAAGAAACGAGAAATATCGATAACTATAATCGATATTGCAGACTTTTAAAAAAATCGGCAAGTAGGATGTCCTTTGGAAGGGATGAGAGACGGTGGCCGAGAGGCTCACATCAAAATGGCCGCATTTTAGTCTACAGACGATTTTTCTTTACTGTTTGCCAATAGCCGCATAAAGGGCCTGGCAGTGTTCCCTTAAGTGGCAGATCTGTTTCGCCGGAAATTTCGCTGTTGAATAATCTGAAAATTTTCGTGAAATAGAACAAACTTCGGTAAGAAAATTCAACCGCATAGTTCTGCTGCCAAATAGCCGGGCCAAGCCCATTGTCTATTGACTAGTTCATTTATAAAATTCCTTTTTTGCGTATAATATTGTTACGCATACTAATTATAAATGAATTTCCTAAAATCAATTCATAATATAGATAATGTATTTTATATTTGCAACTACTGTCAAATACATACTTAACTTATTGTTGTTAAAACATGAAGACATTATTCATTAGCTTACTTTATATAAGAAAATCTGTTTTGTAATATGTTTTATACAACTATATTATTTAAATATCATTCGTCTTGTTTAAACATAAATATTTATCATATTAATAAATTAATACTTATTCTTTATATTAGTATATTCATATAGAAAAAGAATTACATTGTATGTGTGTCATCTAAAATTGTACTTGAGGTGTTTTTTTTTAAATAAATTTTCTAAAATGTATTATTTATTCAATATTTTTATTAATTTCAGGTTGTGCATAATTATTATACATGATGTTACGTCACCAACATCACACAATGCAAAACCAGCTTCGAGATCATAATAGGTTTGTGATAGTTTCTCTAATGTGTTACATTTAAAATTTGTACATTAACATTTAAAATATCCTTATTTCACTCATGGTGAAAAATGAAATGTTTATATCTATGTTATTTGACGTTTTATTAGGATGGGTGGTCCGATGCGTCCTATGCAACAGGCAAATATGGCCCCTTTACATCAGCCTCAGCATCCGTTACCGCATCGGAGTCCACATCAACAAATACTGTCCATGCCCCCCCATCAACAGCACATTCATCACATGCAACACCCTAGACCACCACATGGAAATCCAAGACAACCGATGTTGATGGGCATGAATGCACACAATACGAATGGTAGTGCTGGATAAATTGCAGTATGCCCTTGCGTAATAGTAAATTATTTTCAAAATTACAAGACTAATTCCGATCGCTCTTTTAGGCACCATGGTTAGCGTCAGTCTAAAAGAACAAGCAAACACTGTCTCTGTGACTCTACAAAATCCAAATATACAACCACCGCAATATCCACAACAGCAAAATAATCAACGAAATCCCCCGCCACCGCAACAACACATTCAACAACCGCAAAGCATAGAATCAAATAAACCAACTCCAAACGAAACAAATAGTGGAGAGTCCAGAGATCAGAGTCCGCCTACTCAAAGTCACGTTAACGTGACTGATTCAGCTTTGGCAAACATGAAAGAAAAAACACCAATGTGCTTATTGAATGAGTTAGCACGTTTTAATAAGATTCAACATCAGTATAGGTTGACTAATGAACAAGGACCAGCGCACAAAAAACGATTTACAGTAACACTAAAATTGGGAGATGAGGAATATGTTGCAGAGGGTCCTAGCATAAAAAAAGCTCAGCATAGTGCTGCTACTGAAGCATTAACAAAAACCTGGTATCAACGGCCTCCGCCGAAACCTACAAAGACAATGCGAGTTGGACATCCAGGGAAATGTTTTAGTGGTCCTGGTAAATGCATATTATATTTATAAAACGCATACACTAATCTATATAATATATATACTAATTACAAAAGGACTATAGATATCACAAAGGTTTGAACTATATTGTTCATTATAGGAAATCTACCGCCAACTGTTGAATTAAATGCTTTGGCAATGAAGAGAGGAGAAGCTACAATTTATACTTTTAGACAAGCTCCACCAGCAGGATACCACCAATATGTTGCAAATAGCTTAGGACCTATTCCACGAATACTTAATCCACGTTATACTCCGTTGTTATATCTTGTATCCTTGAGGGTAGAAAAATAATAAATATTTAAAAATAAAATTATGTTACATTAATTGTAAATTTGATATAAGGTTTTATTACACAATTCATTTTGTAGGTAGGAGAACGTCAATTTATTGGTAGGGGTTTCACAGGTCAAGCAGCACGACATGACGCAGCGAGTCAAGCTTTAGAACTATTACGCCTGTTGCCATTACCAGAAGAAGTAGCTAATACTTGTAACACTGGTGGAAATGGTACATTAAATGAAGCTAAAGATGCGATTGCAGAATTGAAGAGTCCAGTATCATTAGTTCATGAGAAAGCATTAAAACGTGGTCTACCTGTTAGTTTTGAAGTTGTGTCAGAAATTGGTAAACCTCATATTCGGACATTTAGAACAAAATGCACTGTTGGAGATAAAGTTACATTAGGAGAAGGATCTTCAAAGAAAGTAAGATTTCTATATTTAAAATATAATATATTTTACATACAATTTTCTTTTTCTTATTANNNAAAAAAGCATGCAGCAGAGTTCATGTTAGAAGAACTTAATCGTCTACCTCCGTTGCCGGAAACTATACAAAATCGCTTAGTTCGGGTGAAACGCAAACCACCGGCAACAAAGAAGAAGTCACGAAATCTCATAAAAGTTTATCAAGAACCACGCTCCGAATCTGACGCTGCAGAAGAAGTTAATGCAGTTTCACGACTAGATCAAATACAACAAGCTAAGCGAGAAAAGGAACCTGTCTATAATTTGATTGAAGAGAAAGGTGCACCAAGGCGAAAAGAATTTGTCATGGAGGTTACTACAGGACAACATTCTGCTCAAGGAATAGGTCCTAATAAAAAATTAGCTAAAAGAGCTGCAGCAGAGGCCCTTTTAGCACAACTAGGTTATAGTAAGCCTCAACCACAACCTACAAAGCCATCGATTAAAACAGGAGAAAGTGAAAATACCGAACAAAAACCTAGAAAAGTCACCTTTTTAGAAGATGAACAGATCAATGAAACTCAACCTCATCCACCAGTAGGAGGTAAGATGTAATTTAAATATAGATATTCAAATTTGTATCATATTAATTGAAAACAAATATTGAGAAACAAAATTTAAGAATCACATAATGTAGATATTATTATTTGCTTTCTACAAGTATTTGTTAACTTTAATCAGGAACTATCGGACGTCAGTTAGTACCTGGACTTTTATTAGTGGACGGAGGTCAGGAATCTAAATTAGGTAGCGGGCCGAGTGTACAAATTGTTGCTGAAGAACTGCGTGGACAACAGCAACAAAATCCACCCACTGTTTCTCCCAAAGATCAATTGAAATATCTTTCTCAGCTATTTAATTTTAGCGTGGAATTCAATGATTTTCCAAAGGTAAATATAGCTATTAAAATCTTATTCTGTAATTTAAAATGTATATTAATGTATGGTGCAATAAAATGATGCAATTATACATAATATCAAAATATTTATTAAAAGTATTAATTGTAAACGAAGAAATTAATTGATATTGAATGATAAATTAATAATTAATGTTATTTTCAGGGAGCGGTAAATAAAGAATATCTATCACTTGTAACATTAAGTACAGATCCACCACAAGTTTGTCATGGTAACGGGCCAACGAGAACTGCGAGCCGTAATCAAGCAGCATTGAAAGCTCTATGTACTTTAAGTAAGCTGGGTCTCGATAATGCATCCAACTCACAAACAAAAAAAGATAAAGGTGCGTCTGGAGACGGAATACACATTAACATTCAAGTTAAAAACAATATAATGGATGGAGCTATTGATAAGTAATTATATAGCATTTAAGGCTTACATATAAGTTTAATTTACATTGCCCTTTTAAGGCATTGCAAAGGAAAATTAATTTAAGGACATTTCATAAAGTCATTGATGAGAACAAGATATGTCTGAAAGCAAATTTTATAAAACAAGTAATTTCATTGTAGGTTTAATATTAATAGTAAACATTAATATTAAACCTTAATGGCAAATTTTTTTGAACATTATAACAAATTTTTGAGAATAATGATTTAATTGAATTCTCCTTAATTTATTGGATAGACAAATACAAATGTCAGTGTTCTTTTCCATTATTATGTGTTTCTAACATTTTTTTGTTATCTATCAGGAGTGTAAGTTCTTATTTTTATTAGTGTGTATGTTGCTTTTATATATTCTCTTTAAATTATTTTTTACATAGTATTAATCATGTACTCTACTTTTATTAATGTATTTACATATATTACAGTTGTTGAATGAACTAATCGGAGGGAAAATGAGTCTTCTTGATCTATCTCTCTGGGCCTTATTACACGGTAACTTCAAACGTTGAATCACCGATGACTCTCGATCTTCATACATTACGCCATTGCTTCTTTAACTTAACGGATCGCGGATTTTGAAGATCAGTAGCTTTTTATGAAGGATCAATCTTTTGCAGTGCCTTAATCGCATCAAGAAATTGCTCAAGCACCAATAAATAATGAACCATTTACGTACAGGCATGTTTTCTTTTTTTCTTGTTTTCTGCGAAACTGATTGTTCGCAGTAGTTTCCGATAGATTTTTGCGTCAGTTATAGGTATGGTACAAAGCGTAGGATTTATTATCTATAATTGCGGCTATGTTATAACTTAAATTGTGTTTTCTACGCTTGAACATGTAATAGCGTCTCGACATGAGAGGTATTATTGGTGCTTGATCAAGATTGTGATCCTAACAGTGGTCATTGATTCTATTATATTTATTATAACAATTTCATTGATAGGACCACAATCAGGAAACAAAAATTGTTTAAATATCGTAAATGAAATGGTCATTTTCCAGAGAGTCGTGGTTTATGATCATCAAAGCATTGTAGAAACGTTAAGTAAAAAATATTGAAATCTGAGATGAAATGCGGCCATCTCTTAATTTCTCTATATAATCCTTGGCTTTCTCATTCTCGCGAATACAATGTCTGTTATGTCTTATTACCTAATACGAACGCGTACAAATCAGTGAAACAATCTCAGTGATCTTCATTTACATAGATCTAAAAATGACTTCGATAAAGTTATCTTATTTCGTACAAACATCTTTCGCCGTTTTGTTGAGCAAAGCGAAATTTCTTTTATTAATTATTAATTTGGAAATTGTATATAACAACCATTACGAAACAAGCGCATTTTCTCAAAACGGAATTCGATTAGAAATTTCAAAGAGTTACGTACATTAAGTGTCTTCAACTAAGTTATCAGATTTTTATGATGGTGACATTGACACAAATAAATTAACACTTATAAATTCTTAGTGCTTTACGAAATCAATAACATTATACTGATTTATAAAATTGAACATGTAAATACAAAGAAAAGAATAATGAATTGGCAATTAGTTGGAGACTCTTTAAACGTACTGAATTATTCTACGACTTTCCGTTTTCAAATTTATAAAATTGAAAAAAGGTAATGTGATATATTCATATTATTGCCCCAATTTGCTTTTCTATGGGGCCTAGAAGCACTCTGGGGTTATATTCGTGTTTTACAAGATATTGAAAAGTGAAGGACATTCAAATTTTCATACATCCGTTATCTAAGATAAAAATGAAAGATGATCTGGATGTATTGGAAATTGTAGATAAGATGGTAATAATTCAAAATTTGTCTCGTTGAGTCGTTATTATTAAGAAAATCATTTTGTTTTGATTGTAATCGAGAATTTGATGAAATAACACTTGAGAAACGACGTCGCCGAATTTTGTCTTATTGCCAAACGTTTATAATGATACTACATTGGTGATGATACAAAGAATATCTAATAATGAATAAAGATAATGTCAAAAAATAAACTTAGTTCTGTCTATACAAGAACAAAAAGAAATATAATACCTACGTTTCTCATGTAAACGACTTTATCTTATATTCATTATTCTCACTGCATCGTTTTACAGGTTTCTTAAATATTATGAGTCCTTAAAAGAAAAAAACATACAAATAATTGTTAAATTTCAGTAACGTCACTGATTATTTTTCCACGATATGTAATACACTCCGTATCACGGAGATAGAAGGAAAGAAGGATTACTTATATCATTTACGATACTTTTTTCTTTCAGATAACCTTAACGTAACGCGAAACCTTCCGAATAATTTATAGGTCACTCGAGGACGAGTTAATGAATGTTCCTTTTTCTGAGATATCGCTTCATAGGTGGGCCTTCCTTCTTCACGTGGGATTCAGTGTTCCAATTAAAAGAAACAAGAGAAAAGAGTCATGATAACCTCTTTCGCATAGTTTTTTCAATAGAAAAAGAAAGAGAAACAGAAACATGAATCCTACGAAAGTGTACCCCTGTTGCAAGACCTATTTTATCCGCGTAAATTGTAATACAATAGTTAGTCGTAACAATAAGTGAATAAAGTATTAATTACTAAGATGTATGAAGTGGAAGTATCTCGACGGAATACGAAGATAAACGTTATTCCGAGAGATAACGCGGATGCATTAGAATAAAAGGTCACATTCTAAATACTTATTTTACAAGTAACGCTTTTCTTTTAAATCTGTAACTATCGGACAGTTGTACTATTGGCACAGAAGTCTATATACCTGATTATGATTAAACTATAAATTATTATATCGTAGTAACATACGTACTTTGTTTTGTGTTTGAATTTATTGATAAATAAATGCACAAAAATTTCAATTTTTTAGTATTTTCAACAGTCACTGTTGAATTTTCAACAATTTACTGTTTTTCTCCGAATAATTAAAAGTTAAGTTTATCTGAATCGTGTACCGATAGTTAAAGAAATAATTTCTATGAAAGTAGCCAAAAATGCGAATAAACAAAAATTTCTGTTAAAAAAAAAAAGATAAAACGCCACGTTGATTTAGTCTCATAATACTGCATATGTTTACGTTAAATAAATAATTAGAACATGCTTTTTTAATAATGAAGGAAAAAGATTATAATATACAATTAATGTTTTTAATGTCGTGGTATACAAAGTGAAAGTTGCGATTAAAATAAGTTGATTCTCTTATTCATTCCTTATGAGAGGACAGTTGTAAAATGTAATTTTCAGTAATATTGATAAAAAATGCACGATCGGATGAAAAAAATTAAAAGATAGTTATGTCAGTAAAAATTTTACACTGATAAAGTTTTTTATGGTGAAAAATCATTAATTCCGTTTTAAAAAATGATTGTTTAATACGTAGGTATCTACTGCTTATTTAAACTTTATCGGTTTGTATTTGACATTAATAAACGATTGTAAAAATGTTAAAATGTTTTATTTTTTGTTTTATGTGTTTTAAGTTTTTAAAATGTCCAACAGTTTAAATTAAAATTATTAATATCGAATGACTATAATCGATAAATTCGAGATAATCGTTTGTTATTCGATGTCGCTGTAAATCTAACGGCAACATTGATTAAACACAAATGTTATAGGTTATGGTCATCGCTAAAGTTATTTAGCAAATCAAATTTTTCAAAGAAAATGTTGATTCAAACTACAAATGCTCTTATTCATTGAATGATGTTAAGTGCTAAGCGGGACTAACTATTTAAAAAATAAAATCAGTTAAAACATGTAACTTCTTATTTCACGTCATAAAATGAAAGGTTAAGTTGTGGATGAAAACGAAAGCATAAAATTCTTTAAATTCTCCAGGCGCATGTTTTTTTAAAAAAAAGTAATTGAAAAACATTCATTTAAAAGATAAAGAAAGAAAAACAAATAAGTGAACATGTTTAAAAACACTTTTCAAAGTGGATTTTTATCGATCTTGTATAGTATCGGCAGCAAGCCATTACAAATTTGGGATAAAAAAGTAAGAAATGGGCACATTAAACGAATCACGGATAATGATATACAGAGTTTAGTATTAGAAATATTGGGCAGCAATGTCAGTACTACATATATTACTTGCCCAGCAGATCCCAGAAAAACTTTAGGTATTAAATTACCATTTCTAGTGATGATAATTAAGAATTTAAAGAAATATTTTACATTTGAAGTTCAGGTAAGAAAATATTTAATTAATCAATTATAACAAAATATAATACTAAATATCAAATGATCATATATATTTGATTTTAGGTAATTGATGACAAAAATGTACGCCGTAGATTTCGTGCTAGTAATTATCAATCAACAACTAGAGTAAAACCATTTATTTGTACAATGCCAATGAGGTTGGATGATGGATGGAATCAGATTCAGTTTAATTTAGCTGATTTTACTAGACGTGCATATGGAACAAATTATGTTGAAACATTAAGAGTTCAAATTCATGCAAATTGTAGAATACGAAGAGTATATTTTTCTGACAGACTATATTCCGAAGATGAATTGCCAGCAGAATTTAAATTATTCTTACCAATTCAGAACAAGGCAAAATGTTAAGTTAGTTCTAATTCTCTAACATTTCCTAAAAATGTTTAAAAAAAAAGACAAGAATAAATCACATATTTATAAATTAATCAATTTTGTGACTTTCACTTACAGTTAGTATTTATTTTATAAGAGTTGATTAATTAATTACTCACAGTATTTTTGTATAAAATAAAATACACTTCACAAAGCACAAAGTAAAACTTGGTAAAACAAACATTTCGAATTTATAGATATAAGTTTACATTTTCAAAGTATTTGTTCATTTATTATAAGGGTACACTTTTTCTTGATATTAAATATCCATGCTTGATGTTAAATAATTAGGTTGATTAGAATAATTTATTTTATTTACAATACAACAAAATTATGAAGATACTACAATGTTTTGTAACAATTTTATAAAACAAGATAGTAGTCGTATATACTTGGGAAGTGTATTAATTGCTAATTATTAAGTATTGATTTTTTTAAATGGGGACGTAGCATATTCAAGGGGGAGGCTGTTCGTTCGCAAGTACCTGGAACTATTTTTCAGTGCGACAAAAACGTCTACATTCATCCCGCCCACCACGGGCGTAGTAATACATGTTTGGAAAAATGGCGGGAAAGTTTGGAAAAATTGCCATGAAATTTGTCGATGTGGCGCTACTTCCAAGGAATGTATCGATCAAGATCTATTTCTAGTAAGATAAAGTCATGATTTTATAACGGTACGAAATATAAAATATCTCTAACAAATTATTTATGAAGAAAATAAAAAATACAAACGAATGGGTGAAAGAAGATGGCGGACCAATTAAGAGTACCGCGCTGATACATTTTATTCTTTATTTCTAGCAAAGAACAGTATTTTAGAAATATGAATCCATAGATTTCACGTGAAATCATTAATTCCCGCATAAATAAGAAATAAATGATAATAAAAAGCATTGTAATTTGCTAATAGTAATTTCGTTTAATATGACCGGAATCCATAAATAAAACAATTGGTTATATACATATGTTTTTCAAATCGACGAATGCTATTATATATTTTGTATTGAGCACTCGTTTCGGGAGAGACGCCGACGCCCGGCGCCGACGTCGTTTTTAAAGCGTCAACGTTGTGCTGGAGTAATCTCACCCAATCCGGGAGACACATAAGTAAAAAAAATCGTTAGAATAATCAACCCTCTCAGACACGTTGGCACATCGTAAAGATGCATTGCTGAAAGTTTTATATCGGACATTTCCGACGTTTTTCATCAAGGTGCTAAGATAACGAAAGGGAGGGAAAATAATAATAAGCAATGAATTTAACATCGTGAAACGGCGCCGCGTGAAATCATTTAACATAAATCATTTTTAAAACGTGCTTGTATATATAAATAGTGAAAAAAACATTTCTTTAACGTGGTGATATCTCGTCATTCTTTTTCTTTCTTTTTGAAATGGGTACGGCGGGTCGCGATTTCGAGCGCGATCGGGAGGACGAGATCCAGTGCCGAATTTGTGCTAGTGACATACCAAGAAACGACGGGGTCCACATTTTCGCAGAGGATGGTAGACGGCACTACCTGCAGACCAAAATACGAAAATATCTGTATATCTTGGTAAGTCTTTTTCTATTTCATCTGAGTTAGCGGGATCGCTATTGTATGCGCGCCTACACATATATACAGTTAGACTAACGTGTGTGCGGATTTTTTTCGAAAACTCCACTTGGTACCCTGTTATCAATGTTTCGCGCTCTACCCCACCTGTACTCCCTTTTCTATACATGTGAAGAAATACATGTATATTTGTCTCTAAAATTTCAGAATTACTACCGAACTTTGAAATCTTACATAGTGCTACGCGCGAATACAAATTCGAAATATAACACCTTTTTGGCAAAATAATATATTCAAAATAATCCATTTATTTTAATTAGTTTATATAAAAATTATTTATTAATTACAGTAAGTAATACAAAATTTTATTGTTAAATCACCTGTACTTAAATATGCACCTTATGTAAAAAGAATATTTGATATATTTACGTAAATTAAGGTGGAAATTCCCGTAATTAATACTTATGTGTATATATTTACTTTGGAATAATCAAATGTCTACAAATAGTAAGATGGAAGAATCCATTTTGATGGGAATACAGAAGTGTTAAAAATTAGCATTTTATTGATTACAATAAGTATGCTATATGCGCTATATAGATGTTAGCGCGTCTATAAATATAATTCTATCCATAAGATAACTCATAAATAGCGCGTAGCGTTTTTTAAAAAGAGGACATTTATACATTAAGTTTTAATATGATTTGAAATTAGATAAGACTTTCACGATTCAAATAAAAATAATTATTTATATAAAAGTAAGGTTACATTTTATTTAAAAAAAAGTGTGATATAAAATTATTAGTTTAATAAAAAAATTAATGAAATATATTAATTTTATAAA
>NIJG01000134.1:3117517-3131040 GCA_002201625.1 Euglossa dilemma | reverse complement strand
TGTGTTTAATAAATCGGGGATTCCAAGAATATTACTGTTATCACTAGACTATCTTATACGAGTTCAATAAACATTATTATAATAAAAAATTAATTAATAATTGTTTTGTACTTATTAAATTTGCAATATTATATGATACACGATATTTTATAAAAAAAATTGTTAGTGTTAATAAATAAATAATGTATATTTTGTATTGTTTTCACAACGTTGCCAGATTTGATCTGACTCATCTTTTATATAATTGGCTGAAGCAAGAATAGTAATGACATAAGATTAATCGTATATGTTATACATAATATATATTATATATTACATTCAGTTATCTCACTGTTCTTTACCTGCTTTTATTTCATTATTCATTATACTTTTCCAACGTTTGATATGAATATGGTTAAGTTTTATCTATGATTATGTTACGATTCAATAGTTAACGTCACGTTGTATTACATCTTCGCGCCATGTTGCCAAGCAATGCTATCTTTCCTAATCTCAATGGTTTCCCCTCGATAATACTAAAAAAGTTTCAACTAAATACTTTACCCTCACCTTGAATTTAGTACGGTAACTTTAATCAATCGTTAAAACATCAAACATCAAGCATCAAACCTGGCAACCTGATTATTAGAATAAAAACTAATAATATAATTTATAAAAGGATGTAAACAATTTTAAGTATGATCTAAAATGCATTTAAATTAAATACTAAATACAATTTATGAACGAAATGATTTAAATAATTATTTTTTTACAACTACTAAACAAATTGTAAGTATTTACATATCTATTAACTATTCAATACCAAATATATTTTATTATTAAATCAAAAACAAACATTTATAATTATTATATAAGCAATTATAAAAGAAAATGCTTTGGCACAAACATTTATGTTTGTTGTAAAACATAAATAGATTATAATAGATATATATCTATACAAATTTTTAAAATATAATATAAATAATGAAATAAGCATATGTAAATGCTATATATTCAATAATTACTCTTAAATTGTAGCTCGCGTTTTTAAATTATTACAGCTATGGCATTTAAAAATTTAATATGTAGCTGTTGTGAATGTTTTTTGCCTTTACAAGATTACATTTCGCCATATGGTAATGAAAAACCACATGTTAATGAAAAACCACAAACAATGGAAAAACATAATAATGAAAATGTATTACATGATGTTAATAGTAAAATTGATAAGAAGGCAGAAATAGATTTGCTTGACTCGCAATATGTAAAAGAAACTAAAATTAGTTCAACTGCAGTAGAAATAAACAACGAACAATTGAATGTAATCGTCAGAAAATGCAACAGCTGCAATGCATCATTATGTAATAAGACATGTATAAAAACAATAGAACAAAAACTATTAGACAATAAAATTATAATAAACGAATGTAATGATTTTTCATGTATTACATGTAATCGTAACATTAAATCATTGCATGATATTGTAATACATATTGGAGGGAAACGTCATAAAAATACGCTTAAAAGTTACAATGAAAATTTAAATATCTCTAAAGATGGTACAAATAAAAAACAGAGTATAGATGTTACTTGTTCAAATAATGCAACAAATGTAGATTTAAATCAAAAGTATAGCTTAAATAATGGTATTTCTGTCACAAATTCTGATACAAATACATTAGTAAATAATACATATAAAACAATATCTGTAATAGATGATTTTGTTAAAAATAAAGATAATAAGGTAATAGAGACAGGTAAAGCTGATATTGTTTTACAAAATGATGAATTATGTAACATGGAAGATGATATAATTACGTTTAAATGTTTTTGCTGTAAGTCAATAATGCAAGGGAATAGTTTATTAATTGATCATTTATCTTCAACATCTCATTTAAGTAATTTAATAAATGTTTTGAAACATCTTGAAAGTGGTATAGAAGTATTTACTCGTATATGTAAGAGTATCCAAATTAAGTTACAAGATAATAATTTTCCACTTTGTGTTATTCTTGTTCCAAAAATACAAAATGCATGTACATATTTTAGTGAAAAACGTTTTATATATTTTAATATCCTAGATATCAAATGTTATAATGATATAAAAAATAATATTCTTTACCATTGCTCATTTTGTAATGTAAAAATGAATACTGATCACAATTTGATAAATCATTGTAAAGCTAAGATGCATTTGTGGAAAATGAAGAAGATATTTTTTACCAAAAATCAATCTAGTTTAAATGATATTGCTAAAATACAAACACAAATCAGTGAAGTAGCTATTAATGATAAAGATTTTAATAATGATTTTATTATAACAGAAGATGTGCGTGCACAAATTACAAGCTCTTTAAGTGTCTCTCCACTTGATAAAAAGACCCAAAAAGCATATAAACCAAAGGAAAATTTAGCAAAGAGACTAAATAAAGCATATAGTACAAAATATTTAGAAATTGAAAAAGAAATGTATACTGTTGAAAAAAAATTAAATTATATTAGACAAAATTTAAAATTAATTATGCCATATGATATAAAATATTTTTATTGTTTGGCCTGCAATGAAAAGATTTCAAAAGAATTATATTCATTATATGAACATATATGTCTTCAGTTACACATAGTACAAATTAATGAAATTAAAAAAGATACCAAATCTAAAAAATTATTAAACCAATACATGATAGAAACATCAAAAGATAGGGTGAAATGTTCTCCTTGTGGCAATTATCTTTCTAATGATATACAGAGTATTGAAACACATATTCATAATGGTATGCATAAAAGAAAATATAAAATGTTTGTAAAGGTAATAGATAATGCTTTTAATTCTATTTCACAAGATATTAATAATTTGTGGTATAGTATACAAAGATTTTGTTGTGTGTTTTGTCAACAAAATTTTAAATATAAAGTTAAATTTCTAGAACATATTGCTAAAAAACATACTCAACTTCTAAAGCATCAAATGTATGACTTTTGCATTCCATGTGCAACATTGTGGTTGGGCAAGAAAAATTCTTACACAGAACATTGTGGTGACATAGTACATAGATATTTAATAAGAAGTCGAGATTTCATAATTGAGGATCTTCCTGATAATATGATAAAAATTTTAACACAAGTTGATGAGGTTTCTGATAATTTATTTCAACAAACACAACTTTTATTGAATGACAATATACATTGGGAAGTGAAACAATGTTTGGAAAATAGATTGAAATCAAATTTTCCAGCTGTCAAAATATTTGTATTTGGTTCTAGAATTACAGGATTAGGATTTCCAGATAGTGACATAGACATATTTATTGACTGTGGTAAGTAAGTATATAAACGAATAGGTTTATGCTGTGATATTAGTGTTACAAATGGTTTATCTGTTGAGAATTCTAAATTAATAAGGTAATTTTCTACTTTACTTTCTATTAATTTTATACATAAGTAAATAAATATATTTAGTTAATTAATGTCGTATTTGTTGCATGAGATATAAATTATATCGAATAATTTTTAGGTCTTTCAATGATGCATATTTACCCTGCAGAAAACTAATATTATTTGTTAAAAAATGGTTATCTGAATTTAATTTATCTGAAAAACATGGTTTATCAAATTATGCTCTTGCTTGGCTTGTTATATTTTATTTACAATCAAAATCTTACTTACCAAGTGTGGCTAGATTAATAAAAGAGAAAAAAAATTCTAAACTTATTTGTGGTAAAATCTATAATCATTAGCAAGATAGATCTTCTTTATTTATGGTTATCTGATTTTAATTTTATTTTAGGATGGGAAACTGGTGTTGCACAACCAAAAAGTGATAAACCTGAACAATCTATTTCTATATTATTAATAGGTTTTTTTCAGTTTTACGCAAATTTTGATTACCAACGCTATATTATTTGCCCACTCATGGGCCATTCTTTAACCAAACAAGCTTTTGCAGAGCCACAAACACTACCTACAGAAATGAAACTATACATCGAACAATTAAATTCATGTAAAAATTCAGAATATTTCCGTATTGATACTCCATTGTGTGTGCAAGATCCATTTGTTTTGTCTTTCAATTTAACGAGGTCTGTGACAAATATTACTTTAAAGTACTTTAAGCAATATTGCCAAGATAGTGCATCTATATTACTTTGTCCAGCAAAGTAATTTTACCTAAATCATACACTAAAATTTTATGACTAAAGTAGTTATACTACTTATATTAACGAATTACAGTAAAAGTTGACAATATGAAGTTCAGTGAACATAATGAAAGAACTAAAATATATTTTATATAACTGTATTATCAGAAGAAGAAGCGATTATTTATTTCATGTTTTTTAATATAGTGCTACAACTGTTAATAATTATTCAAGGGAACTTATATTTTGTAATATTATTTAATTATTAATTAGTATTTTTTCTATAAGACTTAAAATGGACAAATAATGCAGAACATTGACTTAATTTTAAGAGACGTTTATTTTATGTTTTTCATCAATTATATTTATAATGTACTATAGGATCTTTAAAATGTATAAATCAAATTCTTATTACCTGACTAATCATATACTTTATTTTGAATAATTAAANTGTTATAAAATATTATATTTTTTATATTACAATAAAATTTTAATTAGAAGTTACAAACATTTATTATTCTTACATTACAATATATATTATTCTTTTAAAGTATCATTAAGATTACTTTCTATAATATCTTGTTTCCATACATATTCCATGCTATATCCATTTTTAGGTACACACGATTTTACGCAAGTGAATATTGCTAAAATACCCCAGTCAATAGATTTCAATGCATTTTCAAAGCCTAAGAAATTTAACAATTGAGGCATGACCTGTGAGGCATCATAATGGATAATTTCATTAATTGTATATATAACATCTGTTGTTAATAGCATACAAAATATTTTTTATTTTACCTGAAATTCAAATTGCCTTTCTCCGTTACATTCTGGACATCTTGGTATTTCAAGAATTTTGTTTTCAGCTGAGATATATAAAACATGACCTCCTCTGTCATATCTGGAAATATAAAATTTGTCATATTGAAAGTGTTTTCACTTATTTAGTGAAGCAAGAAAAACAATATAAAAAATCTGAACCTTAATATTTGATCTCGATATTTATCTATAGTTGAAAGAAATGTGAGAAATGTTTCATCTACATGTTGATTAGCCATACTTGAAACTAAATCTTGTACATTTTCATGTAGAAAAGTTCCTGCTTCACCCTTTTCTACCATTGTTTTATATTTTTTCATTTCTTCTTCTTCTTTAATTAAATCATCTATATTGTCTACATCTTCTTTATCTTCTTCTTCTATTACTATTTCATATTCTGGTAACAAAAATTTGGTCATTTTCATTACTTTTTGATTATTACCACAAATTTCTTTATGTCCATCCTTCCAATCATAAATTTGATGAGCACGACAACAGTAATTTACTATTTTACAAATAGAACAATGTTTTGGTGCTAATATTCCACAGATATAACAAGTTTTCACCCATTGATTTACACCTAAAATCATTTAAGTTTTCTTTTTTTTCTTGTTTCATAAAGTATTGGTTTAGGTAAACAGTGTAAAAATGTAGATCAGTCTCTGAAAGTACATACTAATATCAGTTCTCCAGTCATTTTGTTCTATCGGTGGGTCTGATGGATAAAATTCATTTATCCTTGGTAACTGAGAACGGAAAACTTTTAAATTTCCGTTTTTATTCAATTTAGAGCATTCTACTTTTTTACATACAAAAAGAAAGATAGTTCTATGAAAAGCATCTTCACTGTTCTCATATGGTGCATAAATTTGACATAAAAAAATACAAGGTTCTTTACAATATTCACATTGAAGACACTTCTCTCCGGGTATATTTTTTAAATCAAGCCATGCTGGTTTACCGCCGACTTTACTTGGAAAGAATCTACTTTCTAATTGCCAAGAGTCACATTTTTTTACGAAACCTAAATCTATTGTCATCTTTTAGGTTACGTTTGATCAAGTTATCTGTATCATAAAATAAAAATTAGTAAGACATATTTATTCAGATGACAGTTTGCAATTGTACACGTGCTAATTTATTTTCCTATTCTTTTAAATTGTACCACTTTTAAATTGTAACTAAATGAAATATTACTAGAATTATTTCACTATATTAAAAAATAAAAGCTGTTTCTCTTAGCTGTTTTTATTAATCTTTTTAACATGTTAGTCTTACTTGAAAAAATGTGTACAGATTAGTTATAAAATACTTTATAATGTTGCATTGTGGATAATTATCGTAACAGAGGGGATTCTTTAAATTAAAGGAAGTTTACAATCTTATGAATCATTTTCATGGTCAATAGTTCCGTAGTTGTTGTAGATTATACATCCTTGTGTGATAATATTGGTGATTGATGTTTCTTATTTAGGTTAGCCATTTAATCACAACATTCAATTTCTTAACTATTTTATTGTGAATTTTGAAAGATGATGTCTCTTTTGGAAAGTATAGAAAACTCAACATGTGCATGGTTCGAAATAGGCAATAAACGAAATGTAATAGTCTCTATGTCCGCCGGAACTTTGGTAAACATTACAATTTATATTATTCTCAAATGAACCTGACAGTATATAACAATATATTTCCGATGTAATTATTCATAAAACATATAGGATTGTGATACTTATCTATGATAGTATAATTTTTATTCCTTTTCTATAAGATATGTGTATTTTAATATAAAAATAAAATATAACACAATAATAATTATGTTTTGCAATTTCAGTTTTTTATAGGATGGTGGTTTATCATTGATGCTCATGCTAAGTATCCTGATGAAATGGCAAAAGCATATCATATATGTGGAATATTTGGAACTATATCATTATTTATGTAAGTTGATAACTATGTTTGTATTGTGTAATAATTAAAAGTTATGAATTATTTGATTCAGGATAAATTCTGTAACAAATGCACAAATCAAAGGTGAAGTACCTAATACTGGTTATCTTGGAACAAGAGGTGCAAATAGTTGGTTATTTATTGGATTTGTAATAGGATTTGCTGCAGTTATTGCAGCTTGTTGGATTTTATTTGCAAACTTCGTAGCTGCAGGTTTATATATCTTACATAATTGTGTGCCAGTGATTGTCATTATTTTAGTCTCAATAAGTTGATTTTCCAGGAGCTCAGCATCATTGGCCTGGTGTAGGACTTTTCCTACAAAATGTATTTATCTTTCTGGGGTCTCTCACTTATAAATTTGGACGTCTGGAAGAGATATAAAATTACTCAACGTTTGTATATTACAAACATCTTTACATATTTGTGTAAAAATTTTTGGTTCTATTGGATTTTAAAGTGGAACACTTTATATTGAGGAACAAATAATTACATATTGTATTATGAACAAATTGCATTAGTTCATTGTAAAATTATATAACTATTTTTGTTTTTATTTACATAAATGTAGTTGTTTAAATGCTTAATTGTACTACTTATTCATAGTGAATTGTTTTAAATTCAAACAATTAGCATATGATATAATACTATTTTACAGTCACATATGTGTCACGTAGTTTGCTTAGTAAAATCACAATATTTTTTATTATAAAATGCAAGGTTAACAGTTAGACTAAAATTTGATAAGATTTTGGTTTTTAATAAATATCCATATACAAAGATTATTTTTGTTGCAAATACTAATATAATTTATATTAAATTTTGCATTTATTGATGTAAAACTAAACGACTGTATACTTTGATTTTTTAAATAAATTGTAGTTGTAGTTATTTATTACATAATTCTTTATCGGTCCTTTTTATTTTCTGTTATTATAATTGTATTAAATACCAAGAGATGAAAGATTAAATTGAACATTAAAAAAAACGACAAAAGTTTCTTACGAAGCGAGATAATTCTTTGAAATACCTATATTATAATGGGGGTGGAGGGGCGAATAACGGATTATTGGTTTTGATTTGCCAACGCGGACCAATATGAACGTTTTCTTCCATCTTATTTTACCAATCCCGTTGTGCCACACAAACACATGGTTCTTGTTCAGTTTGACGAAAGAGTAAGAGGTGTACGTTGTTTTTCCTTGCTTTAAACAAATTAAAACGTACGCGTACTTATGTCTAATGATTTAAAGTCAGTAATTCTTTTGTCATAAGACTAATATTTTTAGAATAAGAAGAAAAAGTAAGTAAAGTTATTTGCAATTCTTTCTCAATTTCTTAATTACCATAACCAAGTTTGACAGACTTAACAGAAATCCTCGTGCAATCAAAATTTTTTGTGCGGTTACAAGTGTTTTATATGAATGAAAATTACTTTTAAATAAATTTCTTTCGTATCAATTTATAGATATTTATTTTCACTTATGAAATTTATAATATAATCTTTCTGTTTATTGTAATATTTAATTTAAAATCTTGTTGTTAGTATCATATTGTCAAATATTGTGATTTTTAAATCTATACAAACTCTTATTTTTCTTATAAAATAAAATAAGGATATTTTTATCACGTCGTTTTTTGAAACTCTTTTTAGCTATGAAAAAGTTAGTCTTTGAATATTATTTTTCAGTTAACAAATAACATTTAATAAGTTAAAATATATAATAAATTTGTTTTCAAAAATGAAATTTGAGTATATCATAGATTACAAACTTATGGTAATATAATTCTAACGTGTGCGTGTATGTGTATGCATGTGTGTATTGTGTGCGCGTGTGCGTGCTTAGTACATGTGTGTGCATATATGTATATGTATTTTTTGTCTGTTCTAAATTATAGATGAAATTAAATAAATTAAGTATGTTCATTATTTGGTTGCTATTAATTATTGTTGCAACCTTTATTGGACATAGCAATGGGATTGCTATTATGAGTATTGATATGGGTAGTGAATCAATGAAAGTTGCCATTGTATCAGTAAGTAAATCTTATTTGTGTGATTAAACTTACGGTAAATTTTATTACTTGTTAATTTCATTCATATTATTAATTAATATTTTATAACAGCCTGGTGTTCCTATGGAAATAGCTTTGAATAAAGAGTCAAAGAGGAAAACACCAGTTACAATTGCATTTAGAAACGGAGAAAGAAGTTTTGGAGAAGATGCTCAAGTAGTAGGAATTAGATCACCTCAAAATAGTTTTTCATATATTCTAGATCTTTTAGGAAAAAGCATAGATAATCCTATGGTGGAGCTTTATAAAAGAAGATTTCCATATTATGATATTGTATCTGATGAAAAGCGTAAAACAATTACATTTAAACTGGATGAAAATACTACATATACTCCAGAAGAATTACTTGCACAAATTTTGCATAAAGGAAAAGAATTTGCAGAAAATTCAGCTCGTCAAAAGATTAGTGAAGCTGTAATAACTGTTCCAGGATTTTTCAATCAAATTGAAAGAAGAGCTCTTATGCAAGCAGCAGATTTAGCAGAAATCAAAGTTTTGCAACTTATTAATGACTATACTGCAGTTGCATTAAATTATGGAATTTTTCGTAGTAAAGAGATAAATGATACTGCATATTATGTAATGTTTTATGATATGGGAGCTAGTAGTACAACTGCAACAATTGTCAGTTATCAAAATGTAAAGACAAAGGAAAAAGGATTTGTTGAAACTAATCCTCATGTTACTATTTTGGGTGTGGGTTATGATCGTACTTTAGGAGGGTTAGAAGTACAAATTAGATTGCAACATTATTTGGCAAAGGAATTTGATGCTTTAAATAAAACAACAAGTTCTGTGTTTAGCAATCCAAGAGCAATGACAAAATTGTTTAAAGAAGCTGGCCGAGTTAAGAATATATTAAGTGCAAATACTGATCATTTTGCTCAAATTGAGGGGTTAATAGATGAACATGATTTTAGATTACAAGTTACCAGAGAAAAACTGGAACAGCTTTGTACTGATTTATTTGAACGAGTTGCTAATCCTATTAAAAATGCTTTAAAAACATCAGGTATAGTAAAAAAAAAATTAACATATAAGACATGTTTATCGTTTTATTACAAATTAATATGTATTTTTTAGGTTTAACAATGGATGTTATATCTCAAGTTGTATTAGTGGGAGCTGCTACTAGAATGCCAAAAATACAAGAACATTTGAATCAATATTTAACAGTTGAATTATCTAAAAACATCAACACAGATGAGGCAGCTGCAATGGGGGCAGTATATAAAGCTGCAGACCTTAGTAAAGGGTTTAAAGTAAAGAAATTTGTTACTAAAGATGCTGTATTATTTCCCATCCATATTGTTTTTGATAGAACAGTTNTTTAATTTTTACTAGGATTAAAGGTATACTATTTGAAAGTATGATTTACTATTTTTAGGTAAAAAAATCATTATTTAGTAAAATGAATCCTTATCCGCAAAAGAAAATTATCACATTTAATAAGTATACAGAAAATTTCCAATTTCATATCAATTATGCAGAATTGGATTATTTATCATCTAATGAAATAGCGTATGTATATATAATAGTTATTGTTTGAAACATATTTGTGTTTACTACCATAATTTTTTTAATTTTAGTGCTATTGGTAATTTCAATTTGTCCACAATAACTTTATCTGGTATAAATGAAGCTCTAGATAAACATAGTAAAGATGGAGCAGAAAGCAAAGGAATTAAGGCACATTTTGTTATGGATGAGAGTGGCATACTTAACTTAGTGAATGTAGAATTAGTATCAGAGAAATCAAGTTCAACACCTAATGAAGAAGAGGGTACTTTCTCAATATTTGGCTCAACTATTAGTAAACTTTTTGCAGGTTTGTGCTGAATGCATTGCAAAAAATGTTACATTTACTAATTTGAACTTGTTTATGTCTTTTATTTTTCTTCTTAAATGTTTGTAGAACTTAGTAATTTAGAAATTTTATTGCAAGAATAAATTATTAGAAATATTTCTAATGCCTTTTCTTTTTAGAAATATTTCTTTTATACAGATCCATTTTTTGCAAGCATTTATGAAATATTAGATGACATGGAAGAAAGTTACAGCACACTTCAAAAATAAGTGTCAGTTGTCAAATGTATTATAACCATATGACAAGATTATGTGAATTTAGTGTATTTACATTTGACATAACTTTCTTGTGAATATGAATTAAATATTTAGATAAATATCATTAATAAACGTTTTAGGGTCAGAAGACAAAGAAGGAAAAACAGAAGAACCATTAAAAGAGGATGTAAAACCAGTTCATGAAGATTCGGAATATCCTGAATTACAAAAAGATTCGGGAAATAAAACAAAAAAGAAAAATGAAAGTGTAGTTACTGAGGATAAAATAATTAATAAAACTGAAAAAGTAGAAAAGGAGAAAGAAAAAAAGGCTACAATTGTAACAATTAAAGAACCTATTAAGGCTGATGAAATTAAGCTAGGCCCACAGATTCTTTCTGGAGATAAACTTGCTGAATCTCGGGATAAGTAAATATTATATAAGGAATTGCATAATGACTTTGTATAAAATATATACTGTGCATTCTAACTTGAATATTATTTGATTATTTTAGATTACATCGCTTAGATGTATATGATTTCGAAAAAACAGTACGTGAAACAGCTTTGAATAATTTAGAAACATTTATAATTGATGCCCAACAAAAATTAGAATTAGAGGAATATGCTGCTGCTGCTACTCCTCAAGAAGCAGAAAACATACTGAAAGCATGTTCTGAAATTTCTGAATGGCTATACGAAGATGGATTTAGTGTAACTGTGGATGTATATGAAGAAAAGTTATCACAACTTCAAAAGCTTACTAATGATGTGTATGAACGAGTTTATGAGCACAAAGAACGTGCGGATGTATTAAAAGGCTTGACATCTATGTTAAATGCAAGCACAAAGTTTTTAAATAATATGCGTAATCTGAGCTTATCGAGCGAAATTTTCACTCAAATTGAAATAGAAACGTTAGAGAAAGTAATTAATGAAACTCAGGTAAATTGTTTTATTATACGTTGTTATTAATATATTGAGTAATTAATGATATAATATATAATTTTCATTTATAGGAATATTATAATATAGTTATTAAATCCTTTGCCGAGACCGCTTTACACGAACACGTTAAATATAAAGTTCGTGATATAGCAAATAAAATGGCTTTGCTTGATAGAGAAGTGAAATATCTCATAAATAAGGCGAAAATATGGAAACCAAAACAAGAGTCTCCTACAAATCATACAGAAAGCACAAATGAGAATGCAACAAATACAGAAAAAGAACAACCAGAATCTGAACCTGTTCCTAAATCAGCAACTGATTCTCATATGGAAGGCCTTCAGAACGAAAATACGTCTGAAAATGAAGAAGTACAAACTGAAAAATCATCAGATACAGAAGAATCAACAAAATTGTCAAACGATAATGAACCAGAGATGATTCATGAAAGTATTCAAGAAGAAGTACATCAAGAACTTTAAAAAAAGATTTATTTAAAAGTGTGTGATTTTTATAATTGACCGATCACACCTCGGTTAATAAGTTAGACAATTTGTTATGTAATAGAACAGATTTATGAATGCATTTAAAAACGTAAATCAAATTCGAGAAATTACATGTTATCGTGGCTGGATGAATTATTTTGCGGACGTGAATATTAAGTGTTATTTTATTTAATTTCATATATTTGTATAAAATTAATAAGGAATATGTAATCGTTTTTCGTACAAGAAACTAACAGAATTATCTCGTGATGTTTTAGATACAAAAAAGAAAAAAAGGAAAGGAAAGGAAAACCGACCATCGTAAAAAATTTGTTGTATAAACATTTTTTTTTTTTTTTCTGACAGTTAGAAACAAGTTTGAATAACAATTTAATATTTTCGAACAAATGTATTATTGTCAAATAGCATTACGTTTTCCAAATGAATAAATTATCAATGTGAAGTCATTATTTACAAAGGATAACGTTTTATTTGGTCGGATTTCATCTACTGTGAATATAATATTTAATTGTGATACTTCATACTATATTCTTAGATATGCTCTGTGCTATAACTTAAAACTGATTTTTTACAATCATATACATAAAGCACTATAATTACACATGCATACATATGAGACAACCTCTTTACCAAAAAAATTTAATGTTTTACTCATTTCATTTACATTCCCAATTAATTCTCGCTACAAAACGCCTAACTTTATAGCAGTTTATACATTGCTCGTTACATAAACATAATTCCTTTTATAATGTAATAATTACTCATTTAATTTTGTTACAATGAAGCGCGTCTAATTCGTAACATGAACTACATTAAGTGGGGTGGATTTAACATGATAATGTTATTTATTTAAAGAGAGCCAATTTGTGCCCAAAATAATTTGCTTTCCTGTAGGAATTTGTTGCAAATTAATTAAAACCATTCCAAATTAATATAATTGTAATTTAAATCTATAAATTATATTATTTATTGTCTTGAACGAATAAAGCAGTGTGTAGGATATTAACAAAGTAAAGGATGAGAAACATTAATGTTATTTTCAGTT